>PNEQ01020209.1:0-23843 GCA_003012365.1 Medauroidea extradentata
TATATATATATATATATATATATATATATATATATATATATATATATATATATATATATAACATTTTCTTTCTCTCTCCGCTCAGACTGGTTACGAACCCCTGTCTACCGCACTTTGTCGGTTACTAATTTCACTGTGCAGAGGTTGGCTGAAGGTTGGTGGTAAGGGGAAGTTTCACCGCGGAAGTGTTGCACGACTGCGACGCCCAGCCACCGTCTTCCGCAGCAGCTGCCGTCAATGGCACAAGTACGCGTGCTGGACGTCTTGACTGCCCCCCGAGGTACGTGCCAAGCTAGGGGGAGGCAGGGGGAGGTCTTACAGGCGACACCCCTTGCCAGCTGGCGCTACATGGGAGGGTACCACCCCCATCCCCCTCACACTCCCGCATCCTTCTAAGCCCGACCTTACACAAAGGCCTGTATTGCTGGTCACATGTAAGGTGAGGTAGCCGTTACTTACACACTTCCTAGGAAACTTCTTCAGCTGCCGGAGCCAACGTCTTTCCGCGTGCCGTCTTTTGTGCAGTCCCTCCCCCAGCCCCCTATCCTCATCCCCAGGACTGCATTACGTCGACTTAGTTCTTTGTAGCTCGCCCCCTCCCTTATTTTCCCTTCAGAGAATTTTTTTTCCCTCCTACAGCTGTACTTACGCGTATATTCCCCCGCTGATGAAATACTATAGAACTGACTTCCATCCCTACACCCCCTGGGCTATCCAGATGATGTCACCCTCACATGCGCACCAGCTGGTGGAGTTTTTTTTGTCCGAAGAGATTTTCTTGTGGGTCAATGTGGCTGGCTTTACGTTGTGTATCTGAAAGAGCTCGGCCCACTGTTTCTTCATCATACTTTTTGTAGTATTACATTTTTTGTTAATTAAAGCCCGCCAGTTTGTGTCTGCAGGTTATCGGGGCAGAAAATGCTCACGATGTAAATGGGGATAAGCTTCCGTCTGGAAAGTCTTGCACGTCCACGGATTGTCTGGAAGTTGAAAGGTGAACGTCTGTCGACCATCGAGGTCGCCGAGGGTTCGATCCTCGTCGCACAGAAAAAAACATTCTGAATAAATCCGTTCCAATGCGATTAGTTTGCACGAGACGCTGTATCCCGGTTAAAAATCCTGGGGGGAAATAACAGTTTCGGAACACGCTCCAAGTCATCAGTTGTACATTCCTGTTCATAAATCACGCTCTTTCTCAAAGTCTTTCACTGTCTCTGTTGCTCGGGCCTGGAACTCTCCGCCTATTCAAGTGCGGAATTTGTCAACACTCCCAGCTTCCAAACGTGGCCTCCATAAATATGTTATGAGTTAACGATCATGAATCCGGAAAAAAGACAATGTTTAAGTCTAGTATTGCCTTGATTTTCTTGTTATCATAAGTAATAGTACTTCATAACATTGTAATACCCTAAGGATACATACATGGTAATGTCAATTATTACATCTTAACTATGTTTATATATAATTTACTAATTTAAAATTTTCAATTTTCATTAGTAGTTATTTACTCTAGTTTTTTCCCTGTGTTTTAATTTAGCGTAGTCCTATATGGGTACAAGTTATATTGCATTTTTCCTTTTATAATGCTCTAGCTGGTTCCCGCAACTTCGTTTGCGGGGTTTTCAATTTAATGCGATACTATTTATGAAACAAAACATTTTGAAAAGTGTTAAATGGGGCAAAATAATGTTAAGGGTAATTAATGTGGTTTTACAAATATTTTGAAAAGGAAAACTGCCACACAATTTTTTTTTTTTTTTTTTGTTTATCCCGTCTGCGTCTCTACCCCGTTTTGCCTTCCACATCCCTCAAAATATAATTTGTTTTGGTAAGAAATTAAGTGTTACGATAAGCAAGCTGCAGGTTGAGCTCACTTTGCAGCAGGCTAAGTAGCTATAGCCTATAGCTAAAAACTGTCCTAAGTTTATCCCTGCCAAACATAATTACTGTCCCGGACCTTATTTATAGTCATAGAAAAATAGACGAATATGAGAGAGTATTCAGATGGTATAAGTAGTACACGTGGTATGATAACTATTTATCTCGAGCACGACCATTTATGACTGTGCCTTTAATACGTACCTTCGAAAGTACATTAAAAGTAAATGAAATATTCCTTCACTGGTTGTACACCCATATGTAACGACTAGCAGTACGCCCGCGGCTTTGCTCGCGTGTGTTACTCATAGTAGATATTATGTGCTGTAATTGAATGAAAAAACTCTGTATATACCAGATACGTAGTTAAGTCATCAAGTGCTAGATTAACCGAGCTTCTGGTCGAGTTAACTCTGCAGCAGGATAAGTAGTTATAGCTGTCCACGCGAAGATAAATCATTAAGTTTGTTCCTGCCACTAACAGCGACGTCACACGGGCTTTATTTATATAGTCACAGCAAAGTAGACGTTGTGGGGGATTAACAGACTCCTAAATGTAGGAGGATAATCGAATGAAATACGCAGTTTAAGTGGTATGGAGGCTGGTTTCCCCCGAGCATTGGTGACGGTGCCACCAATAACATAAGGTACTTGTTTTTCAAAATCTTATCTTGAAGTTAAGTGCCACCAGGCAGTTTTGGTGGGATAATGTTTTGCAGAAATATAAACTAGTTTGGTGCCCTAACCTTGAGGTTAGTGAGATGGTATATGTGGTGTCGATTAAATTTAGTGGAAAGTGAACTGCATAATACATTGTTACCACTTTTGAACGACTTCATCCCAATTGCACTAATTTAATATGTCTTGCAGTTTTTGTGTGTCGGAATCGCACATCTGCAAAGCTTTAATGGAATTTGAACGAAGAACCTTTGGAACTATAGACCGGAGCAACAAACAACTGCGCCACACAATGTCGAAATGTTTCATGAATACTAAATTTAAAAATAAAGTATTACTTTCCTAGGTTCATATCACTGTAAAAACAACTTCCTCAAATGTTTAGGAAGTTATTATCCCAGACGCAGTATGGGACAGTTTCCATACTTCCTTCTTGTAAATATGCAAACGTTTACAAATGTTACAATACAAGTCTGGTACCTTTAGTATGCATTTGACTGTTTTATAATTAGGTTTAGGAGAGCTACCATGGATGTCTGGGAAACTATTCTAATATACCTACTTTCTTAGCGCTCCTATACGCACGTCTGGTAAATTTATACAAACTATTTTTAAGAGAGTAGAGGTTGTACAACAACACGCCTCGATAGAACTGTAGAACGAAACTCCTGTAATAATTTGTTTCACGCTGGTCATACTTGTTTTCGATCATCTGCCTTGAAAGTATACAAACTAAGTTTTTTTTTTAATACTAACGTTACCTAATAAAACAATAAACTTGCATTAATTTTTTTACATACTTACATAAGCATCACTCTGACGCGAACAACACCTCAATATCTCTACTGGTTAGATAGATATCAAGGGTTGATGGAAAACAAATTTTGTGCTTTTTCACCCTTTTGGGTGTCGAATTTCGAAATGTTACAACTTTCACATCTTAGATATTTGTAAAAGTATCCAGTTGAAGTGCAAATCATGACGGTAGCCCATTCAGTCGAATCAAAATCGACCATTCATTAAAAAACACATATGACCCCTGCACAGTACTCAGAGTTCTAATTTCAAAAAACCTTAAAACCGTTTTGCGATCATTTCTGTAATCATCATCCTGAAGCAAAAATTAACTGCATATCTCGACGAGTTCGACAGACATAGGGGATTTATCTAAAACACATCCCAGGTCATCCCAGGTATTTCCACATCCTAAGAGAATGGATTTCGAAAAATCCTTGAATCACGCTTTAGAATACTTTATTGGTGTCTCGTGGACGTGAAAAACGCGACAATAGCCCGCTGGACTCAAGATATATCGACTATTAAGTGAAAACACGTTTCTCCACTTTTAACCCCTTTTCACCTTCTTAGGTGGCGAATTTCGAAACTTCGCGAAATTGCTTTTCAGGTATTTGAGTACGCATCAATCTTAAACAAAAATCACGTCGCTACACAAAAAATCAATGTGGTCGATATATATATATATATATATATATATATATATATATATATATATATATCGATTGTGAGTCGAAAACACAATTTACCATTTCTTTACTTCATCGGGACCGAATTTGTAAAATATATTTAAATCGTATTTCGATATATACATAAGCATCAATCTAAAGGAAAGAGCAACCGATATTTCGATTGGTTCGATAGATATAGGGGAATAATCGAAAGCACTTTTAATGTATTTTCACCCCATTAATTGTCAAATTTCGAAACGTCTTTGAGCCCTATGTTAATCACTTGTATACGTAACCAATTGAAGTAAAAATCACGATGATAGCCAATTGTGTTTCAGTGATATAGACGATTCATTGAAAACATCCCCTCCCCTTTTTTTTTTTTTAACTGCTTGGGGATCGAATTAAAAAAAAAAATCCTAAAACTACTATATTTGGATATTTACGTAAGCAACATTTTGAAGTAAATACCAACTCTCTATCCCAAAGGATTCGATAAATATCGATAGTTAATCGGCAACACATTTAAGGACTTTTCACCCCCTTAAATGTTGAATTTCGAAAACTCCTTTCTTAGTGCTCGCTTACGACCAGAGGGGAACCCACACAAAACATTTCACGATTCTAGGTGCAGTGGTTTAGGCTGAACTTTGATATGCCAGTCAGTCAGGGTTCTCTTTTATACATAGAGATTTTCGCGCCTGTATTCTATATAACGGCAGGCTCATCATAACTATATTAATTATATATTTTCTTAATTGTTTTTGTACTAACTTACTGAATGTTACATTTTTCAAACAATGTATTAGGTTTACTTTTCAACAATTTCGTATGACGTAATACTATTTTCATTTTTTTTTTTTCAGTAATGTAGCGTTTAATGCGTTATAGTAATCTGAAATTTCATATGCATCGTTATTACTATTTGTTTACTTATTTATGTTTGTAAAAAATTGTGTTCTGCATTTTTATGATGATGGTTAGGTGTAAGGAAACGCCAAATGCATTAACTTAGCCATTTGAAATAAAGGCATTAAGTAAATAAATAAACAGGAACACAACACAGCTTGGGCAACATTTTTTCCTAGATACGAAATGATAAATTAATGTCTTCGCACCCGTTGACCCAGCATTGTTTCTGCCTCGCTGTCACACACGTGCTAAATAATTATCTACAAATATTTATTATGGTTTGAATAGACAGCTGTACACGCGAACTTTCCCATAAGAAATTCGATTCGTGTATTTTTTAATAATATTAACCTCACCTTTACGTCTTCTTATTGCTTTAAAGAACGTCACAATTATAGTTAATGCACAAAACGCGTTACCTTGGCTTGATGCAACACTCGAGCGAAGAGTTTCCGATGGGGAAAAGATTCGTAAGAGAGCAATTATCATAATATACTATATTTTTTTTTTTTTTTTACTAAATACAGCGGATGATAGCACTCGGCAGTAGTTCGGCTATTATCAGTTAAGACTCATTAAAATTATCTATTTTCAAGGGTTACTGTACGATATACATTAGTATAATTTATACATTATATACATATCCAGTTCTGCATAAGGAATTACGTTACAATGTTTGCATACATAGTTGAGGCCCATAGTGTATATATACTTAGGAATGTTTTTCTTTCTTTCATGGTACCAACACCTCCGCCGATAGCCCAGGAATCTAAGACCATTTCCGGCCAAAACCTCCAAAAAATTTGCCCAAAGCTAAATTTTGGCTCACTTACACAGTCGAGCATGCTTAATAACATATCAAAACTTTACCGCTCAAAACCGTGTGCGTCACATCGAAATCGTGCAACAAAGTTATAAGTGATGCGTTAGTGCAGCGTTATACTAAACTGCTGCCATGAGGCGTAAATTTTACCGTACAATTAAAAAAATAGTTCAAATAAATCTAGAAACTCTGTTATACGTAAATATGTTAAGAAATCCCTAAATATGTTAAGTTTACTATACACCGTAAAACAACAAAGTTAAGGAATGTATTATTTTGTCACAGTTATGAATATTCAACAACGATTATCAGCTAAACAAAACGTCTACGTGAAAAACATGACAAGTATATTTTGCTGCCCATTCTTTCAGCTTTCTATTGGTATGTCAGTGAACAAGTTAGCGTATTTCGTTGGATCACTAGAGGAGTCCGAGCGTCGCAGTGTACATGGTTCGGCGCGGCGGGTCAAGCAGCTAACACAAGATAGGTGCGAGTATTTCCGGGAATTCCAAAGGTCTAAGGTTACAAACATGTCTACTGAGGCATACAAATACCTTCTGTTTAGTCTGTATCGATTCGCGTCAGATTTATGACAGGTTACTGCATTTTCGGTGGCCGGTATCTCAGTGAACCTAATTTCTCCGAGAAAATTGTAAAAATTTCTCGGTAATATTTATGAGAATGTTTTCTTCTTACAATATGTCATTTACAAAAATAATAAGATAACACATTGTTACCTTAAGCTCTGTAAAATAAACAGGCTATTTTTTTGTATGTGGGGATTAGGATACTTCATACAGTGCTAGTGAAGATGTCGATTAAGTTGCAGGTTACTTGTGAAGGATTATGCTCAATGGTGAAAAAATTGTGAAACGTACAAGTGAGTGTTAAAACTATGGAAAAGGAGATTATTTTTATAGCAAATAAACCTGTTGCACTGAATAAAGACTGTTCGGCTACAAAGTAAAATGATTTTATATGTTTATGACAAACTTTTTGGGAAGACGTTTCCAAAAAAAGTTTGTAAGTTTACAAAAAAATTGTGAACTTTGCAGAATGCGTATCGATGTACAAATATGTATGTTAATTTAAAAAAAAATTGCATACTTATAAATGATAAGTGTCCATTTACAAATAAATTCTTGTACATTTTATAATATTTGGTTGAAATGGCACCAAATATTTTTTTTGGAAACCGTTTCCCAAGATTTTTTGTAAAAATACAAAATATTTGGTAAAATATGACGGGCTTGAAGGTTATTTTGTTTGACATCAAACACTGCTCCTAATAATACGTCTCACAATTCTTCACAGGCATCACGTTGCTTTACAGAATATGGAGAAAGGTGGATGTGTACGCTTTGTTCGATGATTGGCATCATTTATGAATCTAAATTACTTATACTGCTGTTAAGCAGCAGAAATAATCAATTTGGAGAAATTTTCGAAGGAAAGGCAAAATAACTACGTGCACAGAACGGAACATGTGTGTGGGAAGAGGAATTAACTCAGATGTGCACGTAAGACGAACATCTTTTCGTGAAAATTTCTGGTTTCTATGAATGTCGAAAACAAGTGATACTGTCATTATCAGGTTACAGATATCATTGTAGCAGAAGCTATGTATCACAATTTTTGGAGTAAAATTTTCGCGAATGGTCTTAATTTATGCCGAAATAAAAGTTTCTGTGCAGGTCATCCTATCAACACAAACAGAAATAAAAGTTTTGCAAAGCTTTTTTTTTTAATAAGAAAAACTGTGAACGTCGATTTTCATTGACAGAACTGTGTGGTTTCAAGGTCAGTTCTGGAGAGGAGACATCCTGTAGAAGTTACATGGAAATGAACGGATAATTAGAGAATAGCATGCCAATAACAGCAGTTGGAGGTAAAAATAAGAATTGTTAAAGAAAAACAGGACAGTTACATTTCAGTGCTTAGAGAAACTGCACACAGAGAAAAAGGTTTGGTTAATTCAACCGTGTACTTGTTTGTATATGGCGAAACAAGCGTGTGACATTCGAATCAACCAAATATTTGCTTGCCACTAAGGTTTAGTTCTCTCAACAAGAGTGTCTAATCAAATTAATGTACGTTTTGTTAGAACAACCAAACCAATATTTGACACATTACATATATTGCTAAAGAAACAAAGATTTTGGTGGATCAAATACATACTTGTTTCGCCACATACAAACGTATACATCGTTAATTGGAACAAATAATTTTCTCCGTGAAAACATTTAATCAAACTAAATAAAATAACATAAATAAAATCGTGTGACGTCAAGGTACCCTACTTTAATTTAAACAAAGTACGCACATTACACACAATCTTTAAAAATGGCAATACCTGTGTAGATGCAAATCAACACACTAAGTTCTCGTGGACTTGATATTGTTCATATCAAAGAAATAGCGCATCCTGCCGAAACTTATTATTCACTTGAGGATTATTGGCTGTATGGAACATGGACTAATATTCCCTCATCTCCTTCGTAGAGTGGTTAAATTACGAACGTTAAGAGTGGACGTGGGCATCGCAACGCAAGCAAAATGAGTTTCTTCCATTCATTAACTTGAACTCTGGAAACCCAAGCGTAATGTAAACAACGTTGTGCTATGCTATGCTATCTTATACCTAAATAGTAAGGAAACAGGGTCAGTTTAGCACTTTGTAATGTTTAATCAACCTCTTTAAATTAAGGAGGTTGATAGTATTACATGCAATATTTCTGGAGAACTAGCCAATGCGACTGCGACATGGAGGCTTCCATATTTTTTATGTCCTTGAACGAATCAGTGGGACATACAGTCACAGGCAGTAATTTGCTTCAGCATCTGTCACATATGTGATCTCGGGGCATGCACATACAAGATCACTTCGTGCCTAGTTCCTTATTCAAGCAGCTCTTTATCATTTAATATGATGCATGTGATCAGATAAAAACTATTTTAAGCAAATCGAAATACAAGTGTTCACAGGATTCTCTGAAAATAAACTTCCAGCGTTAGAGCGCTGTCAATCTCAGAGCTGTGACGCGAGCAAGGATAGTGATATAGCTATATGTTAATTAGTATTATACGTGGATCGGTACTTGTCTAACCTACGTACATCCCACCATTAATTTTTCTGTTTTCGGTGACGCCCGCACTGCTACAAGATTTTTTCGAGCTTTTAAAAAATACTATCAAAATACTCGAAAACGTTTCATAATTTTTTCCCTGTAATTTTATTCCTATAGCAATATTCTCCTCTTCTAAATGAAGAAATCATTTCTGTCTGATAGCGATATCAATAAAAATGGTAGCACCGGCGAGCATAATTTAACTTGTAAATCACTATCCTTGCTCATGCCACGACTCTGGTAGGCAGCGCACTCAATGAACACTGCCTTGTCCAATAGCTGAAGTCAATTGTAAATTCAAAGACTGACAGCGTATCCGTCAGTCGCACTGTAGATCTATGTCAATATTTCGACCAAATAGGTCACACACGGAAGTTTATCAACGCACATTTCACAGGTTTTGCCGTTTACGAACAATATTTCATTCAGTATATGAAAATACAACACTAAACTACCTACGGACTTTTAAACTATGTGAAAATGTAAGGCACTTTCAGCATATTTTAAAATGTCAGCGATAACTGTATTTTTTTGTAGTTATATAGTCATCACTTATTTCTCATTTTGCGTGGTAAACTGTGTTTTTTAGTTATTTTCGTAGAATTTTTATGCTAGGCCTAGCAGTCTGTGATTTAATGTAATGTTTTATGTATGTATTATAGAACTATGATAAAAAATAATGCTATCACAACAAATCGGTAATTTAAAAATGGCAAAATTATTATTTGAATTGTAGACAGTACATAAAACAAAGCGATAACCCATCCTGAATATAACTGTGTCAATGATGTCGAGAACGAGCAGAGGGAAGTGGAATGTAGCAGTAGTTTGACCTATGTACACCGCGCCGAACCTGGTACACTGCGACGCTCGGACTCCTCTAGTGGTCCAACGAAATACGCTAACTTGTTCACTGGCATACTAATATAAAGCTGAAAGAATGGGCAACAAAATATACTTGGCATGTTTTTCACGTAGACGTTTAGTTTTGCTGATAATCGTTGTTGAATTTCCACAACTGTGATAAAATAATACATTCCTTCACTTTGTTGTTTTACGGTGTATAGTAAACTTAACATATTTAGGGATTTCTTAACATATTTACGTATAACGGAGTATCTAGATTATTTTGAACTATTTTTTTAATTGTACGGTAAAAGTTAAGCATCATGGCAGCAGTTTAGTATAACGCTGCACTAACGCATCACTTATGAATTTGTTGCACGATTTCGATGTGACGCACACGGTTTTGAGCGGTAAAGTTTTGATATGATATTAAGCATGCTCGGCTGTGTAAGTGAGCCAAAATTCAGCTTTGGACAAATTTTTTGGTGGTTAAAATCTTTGTTTCCTGGCCTACGACTTGCATGTTCCAGCCCCCCCCCCCTTCTCCCTTCCCAAACGACGTGTTCAGCAACCAGGCTGTCTCTTCAGCAGGTCATTAAATGTTATTGAACGGTAGCTTCCTCTTTACGTTTGGGGCACGGGAACAGGGAAGGCAATAAGTCGAACATAACACGTGCCTTCAAATACCTCATCGCCTCTAGGTGCGAGAGACTAAAGTAGCGTACAGTGTTTTCGTAGAAACAGTTTATCAATGGGACTTCAAGCGATGCCCCTGTTGTTTCATTTGTGCAAAGTTTGTGATAATGTTCAATGCAGGTTTCTATGGATTAGTTTACCGATTACGATCGGTATTTTCTTCGCTACAGCAACGCGAAAAAGCCATTTTTAGCACTTTTGAGGAGCTTGGGAACAGGGGCGTCATTTGGGGCCACAGGAGGAGGGGCAAATGCCCCCCCCCCCCCACCCTGGATTTAGAATTTTATGTGTATAAATATATTTTTTGTATTTTTAAATTTAAATAATGCTAACTTAAGCACATAAAACTGAAGTTTTATTATTAAAGCATGTAATTTATACACGCTTAATTAATAAAAAAGATGCAACAAGGTCACTGTCGCAGGAAAACAAAGTCTTGCCCCCCCCCCCCCTAGAAAAACGTGAAATGACGCCGCTGCTTGGGAAGCATGTTTTAAATAAGAGAACATGGGAACACAGTTTGAAGTGTGCCTTCTTTTCGTAGATAAACGCATTGGAAACATTGTTAATAGTTACACGAGAAAAAGTACTTTCCCTATCACGCTGCAGCACGGTTCACTCGTCCGGTCCACTGACTCTTAATAGTATTGGAAAACGTGAATACCCCTGCCGACGCTATTCACCTGAAATGGCCGACGAAAGTCTCCTACGCAAATTTTTTTACAAAAAAAAAAAAAATACCGAGCGGAGAGAAGAGAGGCGGTCGCCGAGGAAGACTGCTAGAACAATGACAGCCGAAGGCGACGCGTTGTAAATGACTGGCAGCGAAAGGAACAGGGATCTTTGTCCTCCCCTTCTCCGGATGAAGCCTGTTCCTTAATTTCGAATTCGACGAAGGGTCCTCCTCTAGGGACCAGGAACTCGGCGGCCTCTCGGAATACTGAGCATTTTTTTTTGTGGGGGTGGCGAACACGAAGTACAGTTCCAAGAAGAAAAAAAGTTCCTGGCAGTGTGAGGACGTGAGCAGCAGCCCAGCTGAGGAGTCTTGTCGCATCGCGAATTTTGTGTGTGCCTACATGACCTGATGCCGGAATATCACACAGGCCCGACAGACGCGATGCGGCACTAAAAAATTCACGCTATTGCGAATACAAGTTTGGCTTCCGCATGACAAAAAAAAAAACACGTAAACAGTTTATTGCCCTTACATACGAACCTCTAGTAATAGCCAGAGATGTTTACAGTGTTTCAGATTTCCTTAGTTTATTTGTAGGGCCACGATTTTGTCGCTAAAAGATTTTTGCCCAACTTTGTTTCAGTGTCTCACGTGCACATAGGCAGCTATGCTTCATGGTTATTAGCAGCGTGTCTTTGTTCAGACACGTTTCTCATTTGACTGTACCAATCAGAATAAGATTATTGTGATTCCGTAAGTCTGTAATTTGTCAAGGCAAGTGAGCGTAAATGCATTCAAATGCAGACGATGTAGCAGAGCTGCATATGTGCACATGACGCATTGAAACCAAATGTTGCAAAATTCTTTTCGCCATAAAATTGTGTGGCTCTATTTATTTTAAAAAATTGTTTTAAGTACCCACTGGCATTATGAAATGTGTAAGTAAATGCACAATTAAACATTTGCCTTAAAATATTACGACGAACACATTAAAAATAACATTTAAAAATAAATAAATGTAATTTATTTCCAACTCACCAGTTTCATCAACATTTGGGAGCAAAATTAAATTCTGACTCGAAATAAAAACGATGTAATTTTCTATTTGGAATTCGCGCCGTGTTCTCCATTTTTGTCGCGCTGAAGTCACAGAAACGCCTGTGCTGATTGGCGGTTGTCTTTTGTTTTTTGTGTCACAGCTGTCGCGCCGCTTCTGTCGTGCCTACGGATTCCGACAAGAGTTGCTGCGGCCGAGACCCAGAGGTAAAGACGTTTCTTTCGGTAGCTCAACAAATGTGGCTCACTCGGCTGGCCGTGCCTACATCCCTGTCAGATACTTCAAGAGACAAGATTATCGCTAAAACAAGCACATACAAGCATGCATGCAACAATGTGTTCCGAACAAACAAACAAATAAGAAAACAAGTTAATAAAAACGGGTTAAGGGCGTTCACGTGGTAAAAGGGCATAATGTCATATTTGTACGACATACTGTTAGTTTTATAGATGTTACTTTTGACTACAATTTCCACTTGTGAAACATTTTCAGCTCTCATAGTCTTCCCACAGCGGCATGTCAAAGTCAAAATTTGCATGTTACGGGAACATGCTAATAACAAAAACTAACTGACTTACTCGAATGATATCATTTACACTGAAATTAGATAGTATGGGCCAAATGCTAAACTATTTAAAAACCCAATCAAGTCCTTTCGTATTTTTTAAAAAATTGCCATATGTAAAGAAAATTATCGTTATTTTTAGAATCTTTTTTAAATACAAAGGAATTGAATTGTGTGATTTTTAAAGTTTTTAGCACATGACCTATGCTATTTAATTTCTGTGTAAATTATTTCATTCGTGTAAGTCAGTTGGTTTTTGCTATTAGCATGTTCCCATAACTTGCAAATTTTGACTTAGACCTGCCAATGTGGGAAGGCTATGAGAGCTAAAAAAAGTTTCACAAGTGGAAAATGTAGTCAAAAATAACGTCTGTAAAACTAACACTACGTCGTACAAATATAAAATTATGCGTTTTTGCCACGTGAACGCAGGGTATGGGCCCGAGTTTCTCGGCTTTCGAGAAGTATTTTTTAAAACCCATACGAGAGCTGATATCGTAAAATTGTTTCGTAACTTTGTTGATAATTGGTTTTACTACGTAGTTTAATTTTTCGAGACAAAATGTATTAAGACTTTACCTAATTTATCAATTAAAAGGAAATTTCGTTAATTAAGTAATTAGCTACTATTTTACAGTCTTCTGTCTAGACAAAATCAGGGTACATAGTTAAAACCAGTCATAACAAAGTTACGAAGCAATTTTATGACATATCGGCTCCCGTTTAGGTTTTAAAAAAATAATTATCGTCGAACATGAATAAACTCGGATCCATGCCAATAAATAGAGATGGTGAACTTTCGCAAATTCAATGACCTGCATGTTAGAATAAATATCCTATGCATACTCAAGCCGTGTCCATTCGTTCATTGTCTGTTGTTCCACTGAGTAGCAGCTAGTGGACAAATGGTCGGGACTTGAGTATGCATACGATATTTGATTCTAACATGTAGGTCATTGAATTCACGAAATTTCAACATCTCTACCAATAAAGGATCACAAAAATGCCCATTTCTACCATTATTCGGTAGCGCAGAAATAAACTTCAAAGATACACGGAGGGGCTGAAATAGGTTTACACACGTGTAACATTCTTTGCATGCTATGCCTAAGCATATGTTTATTATGCGTGCTGAGTAGTTTTCGAATAATATTTTAACAGCCGAAGCTGTGCATACCGCTCGGCGGCCATTGTTTGCCAGTTACAAACAAAGTATTTTTGTTTGTTTACTTGTCTGTTTGTTTGTGTGTATCCTCCGGTTTTCTGTAACACACCCACCATTTGCTGCAATGGCGCATATCCTAAGTCTTCTTTAGTTTGTAACTAGTCTACATTGCATGAATCGTTCAAAAATAACATGCAGTGAAAAGTCGGTTCCCTACCTGTCCGCTGTCTTCTGCAGTCCTTCCTCGTCGTGATGTTTGGAAATCGTCACAGCTTGTCCTGTAAATCAGACGAGCCACATGTCGAGTACACTCCATGATTACAACTAAGGCTACATGAACTCTACAGGCCATTTTACGCGATCATTTCTTGAATTCGATTAATTCAACAGAACACAAGGTTACATACATTCACAGAATGATTCAATAAAAATTGAAGCGATAGTTAGAAAAATTATAACACAGTTTTTAAATAAATTATGCACATAATAATTCATGTAGCTATTTTAAAATTCTGCTCGACTCTAAAATAATTCGTAAAACCAAAACAAGTACTTCAAAATTTTTTGTAGCTTTTTTTAATTTTTTTTATTTTGGAAACATGCTCACTATGCGTATTTATTTACAATATCGCTAAACTTGTATACAGAATTTATTTTAATTAATATTTGCACAAAAAGCACTATCTCGGTGGTTGAAAATCTGGATTCCATCAAATGTTCGAAAAGAAAATCTTCGAAGAAATTAAAAATTAAAAAAAAAATTAAATAAAAACTGGCAGCAGTTATGGCGTTAATATGGAGCCACGTGACATTCAATGCACTGAATTCAATAAAACTTGATACAACAATAATAGTGAGGTGTGTATAGAGTAGTTGAAGATGAGAACACTCACACAACAGTTTATATAATTTACAATGCCATAAAATTGTTAGTGACTTCCGTGAACTATCCGTGTGTTATACTTTTTAGTTCGTTTTAAATAGTTTTGTATTAAACAATATATTTAAATATTGTTTTCTGACTTTTAGTCTTGTGTGTGTGAAATTTTTTCGATCACTTAAGGTCATGGTATTTCATTTATTTTTAACAATTGCAATTAAGTCAAACATTTTTTAACGAAATGCTTTGAAAAAAACATTGAGACTGTTTAGTCATACGATACACAATTTCACCAGAAATAAATTATTTTTATTTTTTTAAATAATGTACTGTTTGCTAGCAAAAAAAAAATATTTTGCTTCATTTTGGTTTATTTGGCCACAAAACCACAACATATATTTGATATTTCAGGGGCAAAGTCTAAAATTACGTTTAGTTTATTGCAACACAAAAATTCAGATACAAACAATGATATATATATATATATATATATTTTTTTTTTCGAAACCACTGCTCGCCTACCACGCAATTAAAATGCGTTGCAGCGTGTTCGTAATGCCGTTTTTTAAAGAAACTATTCCACATATGCCCAATGTGTCTATGTACGAAAAGAAAATACTCTCCATACGATGACTGAAGAGTCATTTCAAAGCATCACGTCGATTAGAAAAATAGTTTCGGAGCTCCTCAAAATATCTAAAACCGCTTTTTCAACCTGTTATATCTGAAAAACTATGCTCACGGGATTCGTGTGAAACTACTCAAGGAGCACGCAATGGACTTTGCTTAAAACTTTCCACCAATAAAAAGATGGGGTCACCACTGAAAGTGTCAGTCAGGCGAGTGTTCTACGATACCACTACACGTCGTTTACAGTGTCTTGCAGTAGAGGCGATACCGCACCACAGGAGCTGGTCAACTTCGCCCTTCACGCCGTGCCTCACTCACACAAACACACGGCCAGTAGGCGAGCGCCTTAAGGTTTTAAGTCTCTAGTTCATCGGGAAGTTAGTTTAAAATAGAACGGAAAATTTGTACCCAACAGACAAATAAACAGACAAGAAATTGAGTTAAATAACCCTAAATAAATCCGTTGTTTCAGCACTACACTGTAATAATGTGTTCCGAACAAACAGACAACAAAGCAAGCTAATAAAAACGTGTTTTAAGGGACCACCAAAAACACCTATTTCTGCCATTTATTTGTGTTTTTTTTTTAGGCCGGCAAGATTAGGGCCATGCAGGTCCTCTCATATAACCAGCACAAATTCATCTAATATATAGTATAACTAGCGATGATGGTATATCGTAGGAAAACTTGACTGTTGTTTGCTGGATTCTAACGTACGTTCAGCTTATCGAAAGCTCACTGGCTTTTACTTGTACGTGGAGCTGTTATCCTATTTGACTGAGCCTATAAGAATCCAGTTAATGTAATACGTAATTCCTGTTACTGGTCTGTAGACAGCTACGGAGAATTAGACGTATATCACCCAATCATACGTGTTGCCAGAAACTACAGTGTTTTCAAGCGTATGTTGACGCTAAAATGTTTCGCTATATACCATAATATCTAAATTTAACACTGTGGTACAGATATCAAAATACAGTAGTTTGAAACATTTTACACAATCTGATAGGTCAATCACTAAATTATTAAATTTACAAAATGAACTATACCTATACCTAGTAACACATACATGCTATCAGTAATCTAGTAAAATTACCTTAATTTCCGGCAGCACAGAAATAAACTTCAGAAACACACGGAGGGGCTTAAATGGGTATACATGTGGGTAACGTTCTCTGAATGCTGTTCCCAAGAAGGCATAACTTACCCACGCTGAGAAGTTTTCGAATCTGGTAACGGCCGAAGGATCTGCATACCACTTGGCGGCCTGGACAGGCGGCCACCTTACGGGCGTTCAAGCGGAGAAAAATCATAATTTATGTTTACATAAAATTGCGTTAGTTTTTTTTTTTTAGACGTTTTTGTAAGCGTTACTTTGGAGTACATTTTCTCTTTACAAAAATAGTTCAGTAATTTTTCCGATAGTGACATTTCAAAGTAAAAATTACATGTTTTTACTTCAAAGACTCTGTGAAAACCAATGATTGTAATTAATATATATCACATTGAAACTATATTTCAGGGGCCACGCTTGGCGTACATAAAAACTTATTTTGACTGATATTATTCACTAAAAAATGTAATCGTAAAGAGTTATGTTTATGAGCTTCATTTGTAAAATGTTTCTGCACGTCATATTGATATTTAACTTTCGGTTCAAAACTATGTAGAGTTCTGCTTAACATCTTATTGCTTGCTAGTGGTGCCTCCTCGAGGTAATAACCTTTTAGTTATTTTCTTCCGTATGAAATTGGGGACAAATTTTGACAAATATTTTTTTTTCTGTACAGTGCATAATTTTAGAGCAAAAACCATTTTTTAATAACGGGAAACAAAACGGTATAGTTAATATTTTTGGGAAATTGATTATAAATAGAAAATTAGGCGATAAATAGTTTTCTCCCTTTTAATAAAAATGGTAGTTTATAGTACGGAAAATAATAAACATTTTACTTCTAAGTTATAAAGGGCTTCATTACCGAGTAATAAGCTGAAATATGCTCTAATGTATAATATCATTAATATACAAAATGGCTGATTCCGGGCTTATGCCCATGCTGTCAAACTGTCACCATCGTTAAAATTGACCAAGGCAATACTATGAACATGCCCCAAGTGGTTGATTTTCTGGACCAAAAATGTACACGGAACCCCCCTCAGCAACTGGAATAAAACTAGACACGCGCGGAAATTGTTTATATCATAAATGTCGGTAATATATTATCATAATTTAATTTTACTTTTCGCAGCGAATTAAATAATGTATGGCCACAAGATAAATGATTCCTCAATATAAATTAATATTTAATTGATTCCTTCGCTTGCAAATGGTGCATTCACAACAACCACATAGCGTACGTGTGTACGAAGTAGAAAGTTGATCAACTCTATTACGTACGTACGCACGCTACGCGAGGATGTGAATGCTAGCATCCACACTCTGTGTTTCTACTTAATTCAGATACAAACGATGATATATAAGTGTTGAAACGGTAAGAGTGAATTTTTGATATATGTACTAATTTGCGTTAAAAATTATATTTTTCGAAACCACTGCATAACTAAAGAGCGAATCCTTAACGAGTTGGTACTTCGGTAATACACATGACTAGCATGTGGGAGGACCCGGGTTCGAATCTTGGCCCGGCCATCCTGATTTCGGATTTCAATGATTTTCTTATAATAATTCCAAACGAATGTTGGGGAGGTTTCTAATTATAGGCCATGCCCAACTACATCCCCGTTTACATCTCTAACAATTTTGCTGTCAGCGAGACCGATGTAACAAATATAATTTTCCGCGGAGACAAGGGAGTGGTAAGAGTTAGGCTGATTAGCGGGTAGAATCCCATGATGGGTGAGATTTAAAATATCTATATAATCGCTGTACGTCAAGAAGAGTCGCATGTGTGCACAACATAACTACAAAAAATTTAATAATTACGTTTTAAAATCAAAATACAGTGTTGTATTAACATTTTTGGATGTAAATGCTCTAATGTTGACAATATGATGCAAAGCAGATAAAGATATGACAGTTTTTCAGAAGTTTACAGACCATTTTGCGATATGAAAAAACAACGTTTAAAGTAAAAATAGATACAATTTTTTTAGTGGTGGCTGTATTGTTTTTGGTGAGCAAGGGACATGAGACATTTAAACAAGCCAGTGCAAAATTCTTTTGACAAAAGAGCGTTGGTTCTTTTCACAAGTGCTGTGACAGTTCGGCACGCACATCCACTGACAGCTAGCGCGGACGATATTTTCCAACCAGGTGCAATGTGTTCATACGCAGAGGCGCAGCGTGGTAGTGTTCCAAGGCGTGTGGTATTAGCACCGACTATACACTTTGAACACGTGGCTGTCAGCTCGAGGTGTATTATTGGAGAATTCGTTCCTTGCCTCTTGTATGCTACTGGCTGTGGAGTGTACCTGCAGACCTGCACCTACCAGTCTAAGGTGCTTATGGAAATTCACGAGGGGATGCTACATAATTCTCGCTACCATTTTAGCCCACTAATACGCACATCATTGTAAAAAAATATATAATTTTATAAAGGGACGTTATCGTTACATCCTTAGTTTATTATAAGAAATTAAATAATTTTAACAAGACGTGTGACACAGCTTCTTACAGATGGCATTGATCTACCACTTCTTAGAAGTATAGGCGATGCCACTTACTTCCTTGCATGCTTGCCGACGTGCCGTCTGGTACCAAATATCAGTGGCGGCTCGTGGGTTGTTGCTAACAGCTAGAGTCCACGATTTTTGGTGAAAAGAATTCTGCAACAGTTTGTTTCAATGCCTTACGTGCACATCTGCAGGCCTGCTTCTTGATTATTGGCTGAATGTATAGTTGTACAGGCGTGGCTCATCTGACTGTGCCAACAGGAACAAGGTTACTACGACACCACACGTCTATAATTTGCGGGTAAAACCCCGAGACGCTGAGAACTTAATACAGCCAATCACTGACCACGAAGCAGAGCTGCACATGTGCACATAAGGCATTGAAACAAATTGTTGCAGAATCCTTTTCACCAAAAATCGTGGTCTCTACTAAGAGCTGTACAGGGTTGTGCGCTGGTTGACTCTACAGCCACTGACACGCTAATGTGCAGGTGCCCCTTACTACATCTAGTAGCCGGCAAATATTTCATTGTCGTTGGTCTACGACGCGTTCATCAAGAGTGTACAGTTCCGACTATCTGCAGCCCCACCTGGCAACAACCCACGAGCCGCCACTACCAAATATCATTTGCTGGTACAGCCCCCAAGTAGAGCTGATTGTCTTCCAGTCTCGAGCGACCTGAGGCGACTATTGGCCGATAACCTGGAGCATGTCATTACGTACAATCTGTAGCCGCGGTGGTCAGACCCCTCGCCACCCACCAAGGAGATCCGGGTTCGATTCCCGGCGCGGTCGGTCCCCGGATTTTCGCATGTGGGAATCGTGCCGGACGATGCCGTTGGTCGGCGGGTTTCTTCGAGGATCTCCCGTTTCCCCCGCCCTTTTATTCCGGCGGTGCTCCATACTCACCTCATGTCACCCCTCACCTGCGCTGATGACCTCGATGTTAAGCGCTGACCAAAACCTCTCACTCACGTACAATCTATAGACTGCGCACGACTTGTCTTGACGAATTACGACAGCCTTGACCTTAGGTTTGGCCGCAGCGGTTCTCTAGTACGTACAGACATTTGAAGCAGTGGCGTAACTTGGTTGTGTTCAAAGGCGTGTGTGCAGTATCAGCTCCGTCAGCACGTGACAGTTGTGTCGCAGAGACCAAGGTGTATTAAACCTAGTTTACACCAACGACAACATTGCTAGTAACACGTGTTTCCAACAAAGTTATTAACAATGTTGTAAAATGCTTGAAAATTGTTGACAACATAATGTTGTAAACATTTTTGGCAACATTCTGTTATTAACTTCGTTTGTATTTATAAAAAATGTTAATAAAATTTGTTACCAACATTTTGTTGAAAACATTTGCTAGCAACAAAAGTTATGGATTTTAGAAACATGTTAATAACTTTGTCACCAACACTGTTGATAACATTTTTCTCCTCACCTATTCTAGGGCAGTCTAGATCTACAGATGTTGGTAACAAATGTTACTAGCAATGTTGTAGGAATTTTTGTCATCAACATTGCTAATAACTTCCGTTCATCATTCTTACAACTCTGTTCGTAATATTGGTGTTTTCAGCAATGTTAATAACACGTTTGCTATCAACATTGCCATAAAATAGTGTGCCATGGCTTAAAATTTGTTGGTAACATTTTTGTAACTAACATTTTGTAATTAACATTGTTACTGTTATTTTTTCGGTGTAAACTGAGCTTTACTGGAGAATACGTACCTAGCCTCGTGTGCTATTACTGGCTAGGGTGTGTACTTATGCCCTTACCAGTCTGATGTTCCCTCACATAACTCAGTGTTGTGTATAGTTAGGGACAGCTTGTTTTCGCGAAAATATTTTTTCACCATTTTGTTTTAGTGCCTTAGGCATACACCTGCAGTATTGCTTCGTGGTCAGTAATTGGATGTTTTAAGGGCGCTGCCAACCTCAGGGCTCTGACGGCAGCAAGGATCGAGTTTTACATGTTAAAGTCTCGCTCTTTAGCTTTGCAGTGGTTCCGAAAATAGTTTTTAACGCAAATTAATACATCTATCAAAAATTCATTCGGGAAGTTTTTTTTTTTTTTTTAACACTTATGTATCATAGTTTGTATCTGAATTTTTCTGTTGCAATACACCAAACGGATTTTTAGATTTTTGTCCCTGAAATATCACATATTTTGTTGTCAGAATAAGTCGAAATAGAGAAAAATATTTTTTTTTGCCAGAAAACGGTACATTATTAAAAAAAAAACTCTCTGGCAAAATTGTGTATCGTATGACTGTACACAGTCTAAATTTTTATCAAAGCATTTGGATAAAAAATATTCGAGTTATTTGCAATTGTTTGAAATAAATGAAAGATCACGGCCTTAACTTTATTCGGTGGGGCTCAGTCACGTTTTGTGATCCCGCTTCCGGACAAAAAATGTTTTCTGAAAAATATTTCTAAATTAATATAATTGCACGAAAAAAATTGTAAATAGTCGTTTTCGAGTGTTTTCAGCGCGTATAAATGTTATTTTTTTGGGTTTTCAGGGTATTGAAAAAAAAAAAAAAACTACCTCAAAGATTTGTTAGAAATGCGAGTGGCACCGAGTTATATAAAAGTCAGTGCTGGCGTACAGCTTCAACAGTTACTGAGCCACATCGAATATAATTTAACGTGTAAAACCATATGCTTGCTCCCGCAACAGCGGATATGGACTAAGCATAGCTTCTTTCTTTAAATGATCCAAAACAAATTGTCTCTAACATAATTACTTCGATTGCTTCTGTTAAAACTGTTATTCACAAACAAAAAAAGTAAATCATGTTAGTTTATTTTTTCGTGAAAGTCGACGTACATTTGTTGTGAAATAGTTTTCTTCATCCAAATTCTATTTTTAATAAACCAAAGCCAAAAAAAATTTCTTGCAATAGCTGAAAAAAAAAAAAAAAAACATTTACGGCATTTGATTTTTGAATTTCTGCTTATTCCCTTTGTATGCCACGTAATGCACATGAAGAAAACTGGAATCATGAAGATGATATGGGAACGACTATAGGGTCGCAGTAAAAATAACTCGACCTATGTTGTTTTTATATGCCTTTCCCAAGTTCAAAAGATTACGCTTACGAGTTAATCATTCTACAACAATAAATAACTAAGTTCGAAATGTTCAAGTATGTGCTGAACTTTTGGGCAAAAAAATAAGTCGGCACGTTATGAATAAATAAAAGAAGCATGCGTACATTATTGGAGGCTAAAATAAATAGATTAGCAAGTTTTATCTGAATTAAGTTTAGTTACGACACAAAACGAACTATTACCCTTTTCTCTAGCAAACTTGTTGAAAGAAAAAAAAAAACTGTTGATAGTATGCGAACATTAGTTGAATACGTTACATGAAAAATAGGGTAAAAAATTGGACTGCCGAAACCCGGGATCGAACCAGGGACCTTTAGATCTTCAGTCTAACGCTCTCCCAACTGAGCTATTTCGGCACGATGAACTATGAGGCCTTACAAACCTTTCTTCAGTAGTGTTCCCAACCAGATAAAAAAAAAAATACGACAGAATGTTCTATTCCGAATTTCCAAATGCCTTATATAAGGCATTTGTCTATCCGCAGCACCGTAGTAAGAAATCATGTCGCTTGTTACGCAGTCAGGTTTTCATTGTGATACCTGGCCGAGGTGATTTATTGTTCGTAAAGCAAAGAAAATGTTTGATAAAGTCGACTGGTAAAACCTCTACGTGACGCTGCTGCCATCTGTCTGGAACCTACTAAACTATCCATGCGTCAGCGACTAGCGCTGCCACCGCATTACAACAACAACTACCGTTACGTACGAAGAACGTAAACGACGACACACGCGTACCTACTGAAAAAAGCATTTTAAAAATTTTGTACCTCCAATAAAGAATGTACCAGTATTTACAATAATAGGTACAGCACGAAATCGGGCTAACATTTTTTATGATCGTGTTGTAGGCTACTGTTTTAATGAAAGATTCATAAGCCAGTTTACAGTCAACCGAACTTGGCGCTAATTTCAAAATAACTTAATAATTAACAACGGAATGTAACATGGACGACGGGAGACATACATTAAAGCACTCATAATGTACCAATAGCTAATACTGTCGATTAAGAAGGGAGGGGTGGCTCCCTGCAAAATTTTAATTGTTTTAATATTTTTTTATATTTGTAGGAGTCTTTGTGTTATAGGCATACATTGTGACTATTTTTTTACAGTAATGAACATTTTCGAGCTTTCATAGTTTTTGTATAATGGCATGTGAAAGCCAAAATCTGCATGAAACAATTTTATACAAGAAACGAAAACCAACTAGCATACAGAAATTAAATAATTCCCGCTGAAGAACAGTATAGCGGGCCACGTATAGACATAATATAAAAAACCATGGATTGAATGTTTTTTTTTGTATTTTTAAAAAAACTTCTGAATTTAAAATAAAAAAATATTAACTTTGCGGATTTTTTAAAATAAAAAAATGCAGTGTTTTTATAGATGTCCAGTTGTAGCTCGCGACACTGCTCTTCAGTGAGAATTATTTAGTTTCTGTAAGTTACACAGGGGTGTCCACAAGGGGGATTTATGACGCAGGTTGCGTAATAGAAATTTCAGGGAAGGATGGGGGGATAGGAAAAATGATTTCAAAAAATCATATAAGTTCAACGGGATTCTTCAATGTGAGGGAAAAGAGTAATGACTGATTGGGATGGGAGAAAACAGAAAACAAGTTGCTAGAAGTATTTGCTATTCCTCTTTTGCCCTTGGCCGGTTGATTGGGGGGGGGGGGGGG
>PNEQ01020212.1:0-20677 GCA_003012365.1 Medauroidea extradentata
TGGTGAAGTGGAAGAAGGATTCAGTGATGTTGGGAGTGATCAGGAAGAGGGGTTCAAAGGCTTTGGACATGAACATAGAACAACTGTAGGAATGAGGGTGGATCCGCGTGTTGAGCTGGCCCACCGACCAAGAAGAGCAACAAAGACACCCTGTTACCTTGAGGACTACACACCAAGATAAATTTCATAAGTAGTGTTGCTGAATTTGTCAAAACCTGAAAAATAGAAATCTTAGCTTTGTAAAAAGGGAGATGTAGTGATGTAAAGGTTGGCTAACCTGTGAGGGGAGTAAACAATGTGAAGTTTTGGATGAAGGTCGATGTAACATGAAAGTAATGAGATAACTAGTGATTAAGGAGAGTAAATAAAGAAACGAAGTATAATACACCTAGCTATAGAGAAATCTCAGCATACAGTTTTCCATTTAGTAATTGTTCAGTACAAAGTATGTATCATCAGTATTAAGGGTCAAATTTCAAGTTCCTTTCATGTACTTTATAATGAGATTTCACTTTGAAATATTCACAGAGAGACATAAAATTTGTGCAACATACTTATTCATCACAAGCATTGTTCTCTTACTGAAATAACTGTGGTGGAAGTATGTACAATTACTGAACTATTTATCCTGAATTGAATTATCGAACTTTACCACACCTACATTAAACTGGGAATATTTACTAGGCATTTACGAAAAGTAACTAGACAGGTTAGATACAATTGCACAGTCATACAACCAGGTTTTCTTGATTACACAATGTTAGCAAGGTCGTAACTTAACACCTACAAGCAATTCAAGGTTATAAGATTGTGAGAATTCAATACAAGCCTATATACCTTCTTACGTTACTTTATGTTTGAGCTGCAGTGAAAAAACACACACTACTAGGTAGCAATGAACAAATAAAACAAATATGTGACAGGAATAAAAAAGTTTAGTTCCAAAGCTTCAACTCATGTTTCCTCTTCACAATTTGACAATGATAGTTTCGTACTTACGTCTTTGGCACTTTCAACAATGTGCATACAAAATTCCACTTCCCTGTGTTTTTGTTTCTGTTCAATCAGCTGACACCAGGAGATGATTGAGAAGTTGATTAAGTTAGTTCTGGCCACCTTTTGAATACAGTAGAACTCCAATTATCCTAATCAATATGGACCGGACCCCTAATTGGATAATTAGATTTTTTCAAAGAAAAAAAAAGGTACATATATTTTATATATATATAAAAAGAGCATATTTTCAGTACTGTATACATTTTTAACCAATTAAATGAAAAGGCAACACTTTTCCATGTTACATAGCGTATGACAGTGCCTCATCTTTCCAATAATGTTCATACTGCGCCTACACCAGCTTTACGGAGGGAAGAACAATAGCGTGCGTAGACAGATAGTTATTTTTCAAATTGCGGGACATGGGTATAGACGTTTCTGTCTTAATTTTTTTTTTCTGGAAGCTATTCGAATAGTCCACGTTCAGAGGATAATTGGAGTTCTACTGTATAAGTAAACTTCACTTGGCTCCCTTTTTTAATTCTTCAGTTTGAAATGTTGCTCTACCTGGGTTAGTCCAGTGACATTTTCTTAAACACCTACACACTTCTTATGCTTTATAAGACATTTTATACAGCAGCATTTTTTATATATCAATTTACAATTATTTAATATTACAAAGCCTTAAAACAATTTAAGAAAACAAAGTCATCCCTTAAAGAGACGGTGGAAACACCTGTTAAGACACTAATTGTGTAGTGGAAAAGATAAAGGAGCTAAGTGCCAAAAAAATGTTTTCACGTAAAAGGCAAAAAACAGCGCTGCAAGAGCCTACGGACATATGGGGACAGCAATCTTTAAGTCCTCACAAAATCTGTCAGGAAAATTACTGAGACTTAATTTTTCAGTATTATATTGGCATCGATGCCTAGTTCATTTTTAAGTAAGAAATTTAATTTGGTCTTTTTTGGCACTTGGCTCATTTAGCATTTCCACTCTTCAATTACTGAAACACGTGAACATACAATTCTTAGTACTTACAGGATCGTACTTGCAGGTAAGAGAACATAAAAAACAGATGGACGACACATTTTTCACACGGTTGCGACATTTTGCTAGCCAAGCGTGTAATCACTCGTCGCCCGGGAAAGCTGGCTTGGCAAGTGAAAATGTCACCACCGCGCGAAAAATATCTTCCATTTGTATTTTATGTTCTCTTACATATAAGTACGACACTGCAAGGACTTGTGCACCTCTATCTACATGTTAAAGTCGTCCTTCAAGCATGCTTCAGGCCATCAGCTTCTAACAGGTATCATTTAACATGTCAAAAGTAAAATTAGGTTTAGCTATACATCCAAGGGAGATTTTGTATTAATTATGTAGATTAAACATGACAGCATGGAAAATACTGCCTCTCATTTATGTGTCAAAAGTTGGCAAGAACTATCCATTACTGCTCCTATTCTAATATCAACTACAATTAACATTTAGCATTTATGTATAGTATGTCCCATATCAGTACAATGCAAACCAATTTCTTTAAAGGGTGCATGCCAGCAAAAAAACATACATTTTACTATAATATCTGTACCAAATACAATTCAGCTTGGTGACACAAACAGCTACTACTTAATATTTCCTTACTTGGAAATTTTTCATGACTTACAGTTTGTGGTACCGGTCCATAAAATGGTATGAAACAGTTACAATTTTAAAATTTTCAGAACACTTAAACATTATAAACCATGCAAATTAAAAAATTACCTGAAGGGAATTATGGTACCTGTATTAATTGTCAAATACGATCTGCAAATACACTCATAAAATTACGGTCCTGTTAAAAATTAAAATATCTAATTTTTTTCCCCATTGCAAAAATATCATGACAAACAATTTCACAGTTTTCTTGAAGTGCCTACAGGACATATTTCAGTATGATTTTTTTCCCCAGTTAATTCAGACTGTTTGTACACTTACAGCAAAACTTTCATTTTTGTGTGCCTCTGTACAATATTAGTAACATGTAATTAAGTTGTTATATAATGAAAGTGTAGTAAGAGGCATAGTCTACAGGATAAACCATATTCTGTACACTTACTACACAATGAGTAGTTTACAGACAGTACGCTAAAGAGAGTATGATACAGCACTTAACTTAAATGAAATGCCAACAGAAATTCCAATTTTTTAGACATCGGTATGAAAAAACTAAAACAGAACCATCCTACAAAACAGATTTTGTCAACTTTGTAAGCAAGTAGGTAGTTTGCAATAATGACAGATGTGTTAAGCGTTATCTCAATGTAGGAAATGTTGGTGCCAGAGGTTGTGCTCCAGACATCTATCAATCTGGGGAAAAGTTGGCGAAAACCTGTCTTCTATTATTTGTATAATTGAATCTCTGCCTACAAGTGTGTAGTCAGGGGGAGTATACCGGAATAGAAGGAAACCCTCTCCACATAATTTATAATTTATTTTTCCTTAAAACTACACTATTACAATTTCTTGAAGTGGTGTATTACATTTTTTTGGTTTGGAAACTTCTTAAATAGCACTATTTCGCAAGTAAAAATCAAAATTTTTCCAGAGTAGCCCCTTCCCTCCTCGTATTAGCGTTCTGGTATGGGTAATAACTAGAGAAATTGGTAGCAACGCCCCTGTTTGTCTAATGGTTTTTAATAAAACTGAACTACCAATTCCAGCACATTTGTAATTAGTTTACAGTACTCGACACTTCCTCCTTCATAGTTTCACGTACACATCGCCACAAGCTGTTAACAGTAACATGAGTATATCTGAAGAACATCTTGTTAAGAATAATAACAAAAAGTATGTTTATTTTTTATTTTTGAGTACTGTGACGTCTACAGACTAAGTTGATTACTTGCACTGCTAGGTTCAGAGTAAAAGTCGAGGGAAAATACAAATAGGCAATACGGAGTACACTAACAATGGCTTCAGAAGTGATCACGACACTTTTGATCGTGTAGATCAATGATTTTCATTTTCACCAAATGTCTACAGATTTACGGTACCGTAATTCAAGATATTCATGAGATAATACCATGAAAATACACACAATTCTAAATGAAACAAATTGCTTCCAAATAAGAACACTAACTGACTTTTGTGATTTTATGTATAAAAAGGACAGTGGTGGAAACACACCAAGTGACATACAAAAAGTCAAACTAACAGACTTGTACGTCTATGAAGTATTTATGCGACTGTCTTTTCCACATATAACTTTTGCTTGGTTAAGCATTAATAACATCATAACAATTTTGGTGACGTTTGAGATTATTGGTTTATTAACATACTTAAATGAGTTCTATCAATTGGTTTGTCACTACACAAGGTAACAGATATCATCCACACCATCCATAATCAGAAAGACTGAAAATACATTTGACTTGCAAGTCTTGATAACCACAAACAGGTTCGGAACCATCGCGTTCGGATACGATGGTTTGCAACACCTTGACATAGGCAACTTTTAAGTCGCAGAGTATAGTAACGGTTACAAATGTTTATGTGGCTTTTTGTACGTCTCAATAGTTATAACTACGCAAGGGTGATCCTCTACTGTAATATCAGGATAATTCCAACAGGCCATGAACATTCCCACTTAAAACAATGCCATGGAAAAATGGCCAGAAACAGGATGCCAGGTTATTACAGTACTCAGCAATTACACCTTCAAAGTTAATGAGAAACACCTATAAGAACTTGCTAGTTGGTATGTGTCGATAAAAATGTGCCTAGGAAGATGATACTTTCTTTTACACAAACATGCACACACAGTGGCGTATCCAGGTGCTCCTCTCCCCGAAAAATATCCAGCAATCTAAATTTAAAGCAGTTTGAAACACGAGGCTTTATTTTTTAACGGATGTGTTCCTAACAAGCGTAAATGTTATAACGCAGATTGTATAACAAACTGATATAAGCTCATTATTTGTTACTTTTTGTTTAATCTTCACTTAAGTTATAGTTGCTTGAGTTTATCCTTATCCGGTCTATGAAGACAAGAATACTAGTCACATGGCAGTGATTAATTATTTTCTTAATAGTTGCTACTTTGTCTGTACTGATGCCTCACTGTCAATGGAAGTAACGGAACACTCGGTGATCACAAAAACTGCAATGTACATATTGAAGGAACAATATATCTGGAATGTAAGGAAGTAGATCACATTTTGGTACACTTAATTATTAAAATGTTTGCAAAAAACCAATATAGTGAATTTTTGTCTAGTCTAATATATGACTATGGGAGGTAGGCAACCATTACTGTAATTTAATTACATCTTAAAATTAGATAAAAATATGTACTCGCAGAGTATCATGGAGGTTGACAGTTACAAACACGAAAAGGATGACACATTTGCATGGAAGCGCGAATCGCTACGTTTCGCCACACATGGCTTCGCCGGGCGAAGAGAAGACACTGTACTGCAGTGTGGTGGACGGTAATTGGTTAACCTAGTGGCCAGGAAGTGAACTAGAGTTAGGCGGCAGATTTGAAAATGAATTGTGGTTATTGGAGGTTGAGGCCAAGTGGCTGTTTGGATTTTATTATGTATTGGTCGGCCAGTGGAAGCTGGAATTATTTCGTGCATAAAGCAAAGTCAATGTTTCATCTCTCTCTCTCTCTACCCCCCTTTTTTATGTTTACGGACACAGCAGGGGTGCTCGCTAGTCAACAGTTACCTGGGCCGCCTTCCGTTATTCACTGATTTCACTGGCCAATGTTTTCAGTAATATCAGCTATAGTTCCGATATTGCTGACGGCACTGATAGTCGCTGATGGTCGGTTGATGACGATACCCTGTGCGAGGCTACATCCGTTTATTGAGATTACCGATTTTACTGGCGCTTTAGAGCATCAGTGTTGTCAGTAAACCAATACTTTTTGCAGAAATTAAAAAGGTTGAAGTTATCTAATGGTAGGACATGGAATCTTTTTTAAGATATAAGGGCCAAAGTGGGTACCTATTAATTTAAATATGTTTACTTAACGTCTGTTTATAGTTACAGAAGCATTCGTTGTGCAGTTTGCAAAGACTAAATAATGTTTAGAGGTTGAATCGTTCCTTGCCTATGCATTTAAAAATAATGGATACAACTTCCCAAACCTTAAATACACACAATGTTTCAAGCTGCGTCGTGGAAAAACGAAGAAAACAATATCAGTCGTAAGTCGTGCTAAATGTATCAATATGCTAAAAATATACCAACTTTATTTTTAAAGTAAATTCAATTTACACAACGAACAAAATAAAAAACATGATTGTTTATCGCAAGAATGAAATCACAGATATGCCAGAGATGTAGTTGCTAGGAAACGTACTTTGCGGAAATGTTTACAGATTTAATGTTCCGATATTATCTATTTACTGACGGTGAAAATATTTTGCTGATTACTGACACTGTTCCCTTATTGTTCACGGACACTGGCGAACTCTCTGTGAATCAGTGAAATCAGTGGATAACGGAACGCGGCCCTGGAGTACAACCATTCAACAACAATATCGCTGCCCAAGATTACTATCTACTAGTTTTGAGCACTGCTTGTTATCAGGGACTACAAAGCCAACATATTATGTACATTTCCCAATAAGAGATTTTGCAAGCCATACAAAAATTTGGCTAATTTCAATAAGTGAAGATGTTGGATGCAATTACTAACTTTTTTGTATATTTGTTATATTACAAACTTGCCAAATACCTGCTGACATTTCATAACGTTTTTTTAAAAAGCAAGTTTTGTACAACGAACCGACAATATGATGCACGTTTTCCTCTAGTGATACCCAATGTAAAGCTAGCGGACACTGCCACAAAATTATGTAAACTCAACTTGTATATTCATTTAATAATTTTTAAAAGAAATGTTTTGAGTAAATGTGTAAGACATACAGTTTTAAGAATTACGAGAAAGGATAATACTATAAAAATTTACTTTAAAAATAAAAAATTCAGTAGAGGAAATCTGTCTGTACTGAGCACGCTACTCATCATTTCTCTAATTTTCAACTGCCACATTTTTTAGACATTCTGCACAGCTAACCGTAGCAAGGCACGACTGTGTTGCTGTATTTTCAGAGTCTCAGAGTCTTTTCTCTCTATCGTCAAAGCCTTGGAATAGAAATAGGACTAGGAGACTCGACAGTAAAAACAAAAGCATCAGGCCAACACTAAAATTTAAGATCTTTTGAATTTTGCACTGTCACAACATTATTGACATGTTTAACAGGTTGTCGATAAAGTACCACTTATCGCAGTTCTTGCAACAAGACAACTTCGATTTTTTTAGCCGTGGCTAAAATTGAACATCTGTAAAGAATGATCTCAGAAATACGAGAGATTTGAGAAAAATAACTTGCAGCGGTTTACCACAAAGCCTAAAGTAAAATTTCCAAAGATACTTAAAACTACTCAAAAATGGCACAGCTCACAGTGGCACTCTTTTTTATATGCCCACGTTTGTTACATTCTTTCCTCTATCAAAGTTAGGGTTTAAAAAGTTTTTTTATATTTCAGAAAGGAAACCTGCTAAAACAGTCTCATTTTGCCCCTTCATATTTAGATTTTCCGGGAGGGCGACCCTGGACCTCTATCCCCAACAGAAATCCTGACTATGACACTATACAGTTATGTTGCTCTACTAAGACCGTAGTCACAAGTGTATCTCCACTAGTCACCTGGTGAAGCAGATGTAGTCGGCGAAACATTGTGACTGCACTTCTGCGGAGAAATGTGTTCATCTGTGTGTATGTGTTGTCTATCTGCAAGTGTCACCTGTAAGTACTTGTGCGACACTCTATTTTTTAAATTGTAATTATTAGCCTAGCGGCCTTTCCCGCTTTTGTCCTGGATGTACTTCACTTATGTTCAACTTAATGCAGCAGTTGTGCAAACTCCAACTGCATCCTCTTCTTGTTCAAAGTTAACTAATTTCACATGTAGTGTCAAACAACATACCTATTTGCTCTGCTGCTCTCCTAATGGCTACTTCAAGTAACAAGATGTGCAACAAATTTGGCTGTTGTTCATGCAATACTTTGCATACTTTGCATCTGTTAAATTAAATAAACTTGCAGGACTAAAGTGTTTTTATTTGTTTCACATGCACAGCAGAACTGCAGCTAGATGCAATACGATAGTTAAAAAGTTTTTTATGTTGAATGCATATGTTATAATAATTAAATATGGTACAATTCAGATTCCACGTATGTTTAGGTAAGAAAGTTCACTGATTTTATTCTGTTTAAGTCTGCAGTCTTGCAAACATGTTACACACCGAGTGTATTCAACTAAACACGTTTCAGAACTCTAGTGTGATATAGCCTAACATATAATTTACTGACTCAAAACACAAATTGAAATGATAATTAATGCAATCTATCTGATTTGATTTATATTTCCTTTTTCACTGCATTCATGCTTTGTTAACTTCATGATCACACAAATTTTTTTTTAAATCTATGCACTTACAACTAGCAGGGTATTGAAAAATATTTCTAGGAAACTTTAACGGATATCTTAAAATTAAAAATAATTTGTGTAAACAAAACATTTTTAATGTTGTAAAGGAAAACAGATTCATGTTCTAAAAAGGAACATACAGTATACATAAACCAGTCACAAACGATGGTGGCGACGCAACAAGTCGCATAAACGAATCCGCCACCTTTGGTTAAGGTTCTGTTAAACTTGTCACCAGATCAAAGGTTGAGAAAGAAATACAATTAATCTTGATAGCTGATCCAACCTATAACCCCCCTTTCTCCCCTACAGAAAAAAAAAACTGCAGTCAGTCTTTTAGTTTCTTACAGAGTATTCTACTAAGAAAAAAATTTTCCAACTTACATATTGTTAACCTAAGTGATCAAAACCATTAAATAAACAAGGGTGACTGAAACCTTTATTATCGTGTGGCAGTACATCATGAGCGTAACAACTTTCAATTGTGTGGAAAAAAAAATTTGCTTTAATTTATAATGCTAAAGGTAACAAATTAAGAAACATGTACAGTAATAAATAAAGTTCAATGTGTAGTAGAAGCCTATTAAAATACTGATGTTGAGTTTGAGAGAGATAATTCTGAACAGTGGTTCAGTAGTATTCTGGGCGTGACAAAAATAGACCCACAGTATAACTAAATCCGTGGTATATTTGTAACAAAAGATACAACGCACAAACACTTAGGACAGTACAAACACTTAGGAGGACAAAAACTTTTCTTTTTCTCTGCGGAGAAATGTGTTCATTCTATTTTAGGTGTTTGTGTGTTCTATCTACAAGTACAGCCTTGTTAGGACTTATAGTATTTTTAAAAAATGTAATTACAGTAAAACCTCTCTATAAAGACCCCTCACGGTTCCCAAGAATAAAGTTTTTTATATGGAAGCAGTCTTTATAAAGAAATTTAACTGTACAGTAAAACCCCGTGATAATTGAGGAAAAGGTTGTTATAGAGAGGTGTTTGTTATAAAAGGGGTTGTTACAAAGGGCTTTTACTGTAGTAGCCTAGTGGCCTTTTCCTCCCATATTAAATAAGGTATAAATGACTTCTACTGCAATTAAATAAGGTTTAGTGGGATTGTCTATGCTTGTGCAAGTAATTCTGAGCAATAAGGATACACAAAATGAAATATTTAAAACATAAAAATATACTGTAAATATTTTTTTTAGAATATTACAAAGTTAGAAGATAAAAATAAATAAATATTTGACCTTATTTAAGTGTACATGTGACTGAGGACACCTGCAGCAAATTAATGGAATAACACACCTGCAAAAAAATTGCAGTCGTATGTTCAGACGCACTCTCATCCACAAGTACCCAACTGCAGAACTACTTGTTGTTTCCCTCCGTCGAGCTGCAATCAGTCCAAATATAACACCTTGCTGTCTAAAAACACACAACATACATCATTCATGATGGAGGGAAAAAAAAGACTTCTTGTAAGAATTAAACTCTAAAATACATACGTACCACACAGTAAATAGCTGAATTCACACATCCTAACACATCCATATTTTCAGTGATTTTGAGAGTCAAAAGTCATCACTTATGCTAACCAGCAAAAGAAAATTAAGTTGACGAAAACTACTCTCACTTCAAGCACGACAATATCACAATATAAAAAAACTGCTCCTTTGTCCTATCTTTCTGGGAAAAAGATATCGCAAAATAAATATTTTCTTCGACAAATAAAAAAAGATTCTACAATTGCAAACCAAAAGCAATATTATAACGATTCAAGGGTAACACCCAACAAAGTCTGAAGTGCAGAGTAAGATCCATATAGTTGACTCGTTAATGCTGCGAGCCACTCTGTGCACACGAAAACTCCCAACTCTGAAGGTAACCGCAGTGTCTACTGCAGTCCTCTATGAACATGATACATCATGTACACGTATATATATATATGTCCTGGATGTTGTCAAGTCCTCCCTACAATCATACCCTCTGGTTTAGGACTAAAACAACCAGCCAACCAGAGCCACACTCGTCCCTCATCTATCCCGGTTCTGCGGCTGTTGAAGATGTCTGGTTATGTCACCCGGAGGGAACAACAGCTCTTCTTCCTCCTCGCGCACCTCGTCCCCTTCTCCCGCACCCTCGTCACTGCTGCTCCCCGCATCATGCGACGCTTCCTGCTCCGTCTGGTAGAGGATATCGTGGCACAAGGGGCAGCGGTCCTGCACGTACAGCCATTTACGCAGGCAAACTCCGTGGAAGTAGTGATTGCAACGCGTGATCTTCGCACCCATCATCTCTTGGTAACAGATGGCGCACACGTCGTCTAGTCGCCGCAGCTGGTCCCTGTTGGCCTCGGGCAGTGAGTTGATCTTGTTCACAGCTGTGCGTCGCTTCATGAACACGCTCCAGCCGGCACGCGCTTCGCACCAAATGTTGAAGTAGGCATGGATGCACATCATTATAGCTCTTATTGCCCCGCCTGACTCGAACACCAGAATCCACGCTCCGTTGAAGAACAGAAATATGCCAAAGAAGAACTCGACAGTGTTCCCGAAAGCACGGATGTAGTACACGTAATCATCCAGTTTTTCCCAGAAAGAACTGCGATAAGCATCAATAAGGAAGAGAGAGTAGATCATCAGTGATACTACAACTTTGACTATCACCTCTACACTGAATGCAGACACCGCTAGCAGCCAGGTACTGATAGGATGGTGTGACCACAAGTACACGAGTAGGGACGTTGGAAATACAATCAAGAACATGCACACGCACAGTGCGCGGACGTGGCGGTGTAGAGACGGGTTGTGAGATGCACTCAGCGACATTAGCAGAGGGTTAACGATGTTGTGGATGAAGTGCAGCAGTGCTGTGAACAGTAGACCAAAGTTACGACACAGTCGCACAAACCTCTTCTCTGGCTCCAAACTAGTGATACCTGTCTGCAGGGCGAGAATGTAAAACAATATCGCAGAGACTGTGCCAATACTCCGGTCATCTTCCTCCTCCGTCAGCAAGAACCACTGGAAGAAGCATCCAATGTAATGGCACACGTAAGAAACTATGCTCGTCATGCCCAACACGGCCGTCAGAGTTTCGCAGCCAGTGATGAGTAGGTTTTTGACAGTGACCAGCAAGGATTCTAAAGCAACCATTCCATGAACGTCCACCTGCGAGTAGTCAGAGAAGAGGCCGACACAATGCTCCAGGACCCTGGCTACCCAGAAGACCCTCAGAACGGTCGGTACACACAGTCTTGACCACTGGGACTCAACGAGTGCAGAGAAACCGAAATTGCCGACAAAATCCCTGGCTTGTAGGTAGCCCCCGTACAAGGTGTGGATGATGGTGACGGAACTGTAGCACAGCACAAACTTGACGAGCGCGAGAGGGAGAAGGGCGGCAAAGACTGGAGCGTGCTGCAGGACAACCACAGGGAGGGGCAGCAGGACCAGCAGCGATGGCCCCACGAAACAGGCCAGCCTAAACATCTCCACCAGCGGGTACCTGGGGCCCATGTACATGAGCTTGAAGAGGTAGGCGAGGGCACACTGCGTAACGTAGTTCTGCACCAGCACGAAGCCGTAGCTGCCCGGCTCCGTCAGCTTACCTACGTTGAGGGACAGCACGTCCTCCAGCAGGCTTGTTTGGGAGGAGCTGGCACTGATCGCCGCCACAGCCGCCTTCATGGTGCTGACGTTCGTCCAGTACGACAAGAACACAACGCCCACTGAGATCAGGTACTTGTAGACGAACATCAGCTGCTGCCTCTGCAGTGTGAAGATGCACAATGCTGCCAAAATTCCTGCAACAGATATATACATAACTGCAATATGCTACATCTGCGGAAGCTATCCACACAGCCGATGCTAGCAAAGATCGCAAGACTACCACAGTTATCGGAACAGCATAAGACAGCTGTCCCTGCAATGCTGCGCTTTACATGTTTAGTCATACCAGTTCAACGTGGAGTACACACCAGGCTAGAAGAACAATCTGACAGACATACTAAGCCATACCAATCACATATGAAACTATCAAATGGAGGCCGATATAAAAACATCCTCTACTTTCTACCTCCCAGACACAGAGGTCACTAAAGAGCCCTGTAATGCAACAGTGTGCTCCAGACAAGGACAAAACAGAATAAGCAGTCAACATTTACTTGGAGTACACCAGTAAAAGTAGTACCACAAAGATGGTTCGAAACAATGATAAAAAAAAACCTTTGTAACAATCTACCTCTTGAACTTAAAAGAATAAACCATTATTAATAAATCCATCAAAAATTGTTCTATTTCCTACTTGACCACTGCTACTATAGTGTAGAGACAATTTAAAAATAATAACATTTGAAAGGTTGCTCTGGATAAGGGTTCTTGTCAATATTTTATAATTTTACAGGAGACAGGATTTTTGATAACCATTACACTGGTGTTTATGTTGAAATTATGTGTACACTACTGTATTTACTAGCATACCAACAAATGTGGGTGCACAATATTGTTCACAAATAACACTGTACTCCCAAACTCAATTAAATAAAAATTTTAAAACTTGTTTTAAGCCCTTCGCCAGAACATTTACATGGAGACTAGCCCTTTTTCGATGCACACGAGTCCATATCCAAGAAAAATTAAGAAATAGCCTACCATATTTTCAATGGACTTATAAAATAAAACAAAAGTCATCCTCCAAAACGAAATAGTTTGTGTCCATTTGGATTTGGACTTTTCATAAGAATGATACACACCACCATAACGACTTGTACACACATAGGGCTTAACCCACTTAACCTTAAAAATGCTATGTCCAAAATACTTCTTTAGTTTGTTGCTTAACAGTACACACAACCACATTGGCCAACACTATCCAATAACACTTCATAACAGAAAAACAACACAAGATGCAATTAGACCTCAACACTTACCTTAACACCAGTATCTATTCAATACCAAATCTCTCAAGACGCTTTATTCCAAAATCATGCGTTGCACATATTGTTGTTGAGTTACACAATCCGAAAGTAACACGTCTATTACGTAAAACTCAATACAGCAACAGTTCAAACAAATGCTAATCGTATATCAACACTTCACTAAATTGCATAGGAACTATTATTCACACAGCAGTACTACAGTTTCCTACATTGTCGATCATTTACTCACAAGTTTACAAAGGCTCCCTACCAAACTAAAACTTCGTTTCATTGCCAAATGAAAAAGTTACATTTATCAACCAAACTTAACTTTCAGAGCTCCAATTCATAAAAGTATAATGCAACCATCCGCCAGAAAATTCCCTATATACAGTTCATTTACATTTGAATAAAAGATAGCAACTTCCCCCCATCGTCCTTATTTAACAGTGTTGTCATTTCTATCAACATACTGGTCTTGTAGTAAACAAGCTCTACAGGGAAAAAAATAGTTGGAAACACCATGTGAAAGTTAATTTAAAAGGAAAATATTTCTGTATACTAACTCGAAGGTCGGTTGTGTTGGTTAGGAAACCAGAACATAAATTAATATGTTGTGCTGCAACTTGCCATACCTTTAGTATGAATGCTAGTTGTTAAGGCCTTGTTACGGAGTTTTGTAGTGATTTCAAAAATATTTTTTTTATTGCTACCTAATACTCATATCAAAATTTCGCTGCACAGTTTTGACACTTATATGTTATAATTTGTAGCTGAATTTTTTTGTAGACTTATACTGAATGGTTTTTTAGATTTCATCACCCAAAGTACCACGTTTTTCGTCGTGAAAATAAGCAAAAATGAAGGAAATTATTTTTTTGCTGGCGAATGGTACATTATTTAAAAAAACGCATCCACAGTATTGTGCATCGTATTATTGCACATTGACTCAAATTTTTTCAAAACTTTTGGTTAAAAAATATTTGAGTTATTGGCACCAGTCTGAAAAAAACTTGGGAACAAGCCCTTAATTACATCCATGGAATTTAGACTGGCCGGACAGTGATCTAGAATGCAGGAAACGTGAGTATTCTCATGGGAAATAGTGCTATGCAAATTAGTGAAGGTTATAATAATTTGTTTGAAGTGTTGATTAATAATAGTATGTTATTTTAACACTACACATTGGGTTTTATGTTAGGGCATGTTAATTTCACACTGTGTAGGACTAAGTTAGTAAAAAAAAAAGTGAAACATTCAACATTGTAATAATGCTTTAAGAAATAAATGGAACAGAATGAATAATGGTGATGTAGAAGTAAGTCAGTCAAAGTGAAGGTAGAATCACTTGATTTGCAATGCCAACATAAATATGCAATAATACATTTGAGTAAACTCCACAAAAATAATTTTCATATATATTTTTAGAATAAAATGACAGTGCTCTGGAAATCCCCTCGCCACACCCAGTACCAAAAAAAAAAAAAAGGGGGTGGGAGCATGTGCGACATGGGTCTGCGTGTGTGAATGGTGTGTGTTTTTCTTCAGTGTTACTTGTAAACTTCAGTGTTTTGTTTCATGGCTTTATAGTGTTTATGTATAGTTTTCAATCACGCTTCTAAAAAAGTAACACAAATACTGCAGTGCCCTGGAAACACAGAAAATTTAAGTATTTTTTCATTTATTTTCAATTGCCACTATCTAGTTACTTCCATGTTGTATAAGATATGCTATGTTATGTATCCTTCTACTGGATAATGATGTAATATGGGAACAGTTATTCAACCTAAGACATTTCTGAAAGATAATAAAATTTTGTTTATGTTTTCACTATTTTTCCAGTGTTGATTTGTCCAACATACCTTTTGTATATGTGTTATTAAGTGTTTTTGTGTGTGGGCTAGTTAGTGACGTGTGAAAGTCAGATCATCTTGCGGGCCTGGCTTGGTGTCTTGTAGTCAGTCGGTGCGTGGCGCTGAGAGGAGATAGACGTGTCAGTCTACCCCGGGTCCTTCACCAGTTTTGTGCCAATCATCTTTAGTTTCAATAGTTCAGTTTTCATTTACCAGAACCATTCTTCTTGTTTTTGACCCGGGACTCCTCACCGCCTGCCGTGTCCAGGGGCTTAAACTTATACAGTAAGTTTCACAGTTGGCCTCTTGCTATTTTGCCTTTGTAACCTACTAAGGATTTAGGCTCCAGTATCCACTCCACTGGTACTGGCCTTCAACACAGTTCAGTTGATTGCTTCTTATGGTGACTAAACTACAGAAATTATCCCTGTATTTTATTTAGGCAATAGTCGCTCAGCCCGTCGTTAGTTAATGTATATTCAATGCCGAGTGTGTTGTGGCGGGGAGACTAGCTCTGAGAGGTCTCAGAAGATATCCTTGGAAGGTGCTAGAACCAACTGGTATGTAGCCTGCCCCGTGGTCGTCGGCCTATCGACCCTGGGATCATCATCTGAGACGTTTTTCCCGCAGCTTCCGCTATGTACCTTTTCCCCACTATCCATCACTTCTCAGCTCTCCCTGTTAGCAGGTCTATTACTCTAACACATCCTGTCCGACTCATCTACCGAGTCATTATCATCTTTCCCATTTTTCAGTTTCCCCAGCACCCCCACAATGTGAGTACATTATTTGAAACTGGTACCTATTGTGAAATAAAAAAGAGCAGATGGGGTATTCAATATCAGTTTACTGGTATCAAGTAAATTTTTTTCTAACTGTTGCCGCCTGAAAACCCCTGACTTTTACCTGGCTTAAATGTCAGTGTTTGGCTGGAAAATGTACGTATGGGATGAAATGAAATGTGTGGCATCATTAACATAATGATCAACTTTGTATTAGGCAATCTTTATATCAGCAGTATCGGATTGTAAAAAAGTCATAAAGACGCTACAAAGATGTGGGTCACACAAAAGTGAACTAAAAAGTCTGTGGAGACACACGTGCAGGAGCGACAGATACACCCAAATTTAATTTAACATGTAAATCCTTATTCTAGCCCTTGCCAAGACTCTGGGGTAGGACAAAGCTGGAGAAATTCAAACGGTAATCCAAGCTGAGTTTTCAGGCATCCAATAAGCCATGACACATGGCTGAGAAATATAACCACTTTAAGTACGTGGTATGCAACCAACTTTGAACTGTCACACACAGCGTATTCTTGTTTACGCAAACTGTTCAAATTATTACCAATAGCGTTTACGAAAACATAGTAGGCTAGGTGTATAATCTACTCTGCAGCATTGGTCACATGATTGAATCTACAAAGTCGTTGGATCTTTAACAGTTTATTTCTGAGCATACTTGAAATCTAAGAATAGTATGGTGATGGCTTACTTAAAATTTCGGAAAAATCTGAAGAAGCTGTAAATTTCAGACGCCGTTTTAATTTCGGATAGCGCACAATATTTATTCTATAGGTACAATATTTGTACCTGGCATTACAATTGCATACTAGTAATGTACACTGTACAAAAACGTAACAGTTAACCTCCACCAATTTCCATAGGAATAAAGGATCGTAAAAATTAAAGTTCTCTGAAACATAACCCCTACTTTTTGCATTAATCGAGTTAATTACATGAAAAAAAAATTTTTAATGTTAAAGACAAATTATATGTTCAGAAGGCCTAGTAATAATTAGGGTTCTAAAGGTTCGGAAAAAAAAACGGAATAGTTGGGGAAAAAGCGGGAAAAATTGTTTTTTTTTCTTTGACGTAAAAATGGGAACAATTGGAATTTTTTCATCAAAGTTAAAAATTACAGAAAAAAAAATTACAATAAAAATGATCATACAGTTTCTGAATTACAAATCTGAACGGTTGTACACGTACAGTATTTACATTCGGGCCTATCTGCCAATACACACAGTACCCTAATACCAAAATGAAATAACCAGTAAATGTCACATAAAACTTGGTACACGTATCACTGCTTCTTGCCCACAGCTTTCCTTTTATATAAACTATCAGCTTGGGAAAAGTAAAAAAATGTTTGCAGGGAAGTAGTGGTCTTTTTCCCAGACATAATATAATTGACATTTGAAATTTAACACAGATTGCTGTTTGCCAGGTATTCAGTTACGACTAATGGTGAGGTGTGTGTGTGTTTCTGATTGCTAGTGAACAAGATACTAAAATTACAGTAATGTGAGGCTTATGTAGTTTCCCTTATTTTAAAACTGTAAAGTTCTCCTGTTTGCCTTCGTTACACATTCCTATACCTTGCTGCAGTGTTGCCAGGTCGTATCCTAATTATCGTTTTGTACCTTATTTTCTTAATTTGTACTGTAAACGATATTTATTTGCTGATAATGGCTAATTATACCATAATTTCACGTTCGGCATGGAAATTTCAAAAGAATAGTCAATTCGTTTGAAAGGGATAGAAAAAAAAGCACTTTTTTATATTTTTAAAATGTTTTTTTATGGCTCGGCTATACGCCGCAATGTTCCCACAGCAAAGTCCGGAAACTGATAGTAATACATTACGTTACTCCTCACATCTGCCGTCGCATAGATATAGTGTAAGTTATTTACATAGCCATGTGTGCAATAGCATTACAGGAGAAAATTGTGAGAGTACTGGAAACTGCACAAAAATCCTTCAAAAAAGTAATATTCAGTTGTCGTTTAATTTAATGTATATCTAATTCAAATAGTTACTATTTTTACAATTAAATTTCATATACCTATAGTCAGTTTGTGAAAAGATGAATATTTTTTAATCAAAATTTTACAAAAGCTAACAATGTACTGTTGCGAGCCACGACTGTCTGGCTGGGCTGTGTAGTACGATACTGTGGTGACGGAGCTAGAACACCCCCCTTCCCACCCACTCCTCGGCGCCGTGGCTGTCGGGCAGGGCGGCGAAATACAATACAGTGGCGGCAGCGCTATAAGACCTCCTCGGGTGATTGTAATACTCCATGATAACCACCTGCGCCCAGTAACGGGTAACCGAGGGAAAATATCGTGATCTGGAATGATCCTGTTCCCTCTTTATCTCTCGGGGTGGTGCTTAACTTTGAAGCGACATCTTTCCAGGAGGTTGGAGAACAGAGACCTGCCGAGATAATTCGAGAAGAAGGAGGGTGGGGTATATAAGGGGGAGCTGCAGCAGGAGCGAGAGAGTTTTTGCTGGCAGGTGCCTAGTGTGATCTGAAGTGATAGTGACGAGTATTGGATTGCGACGACTGTTCAAGTGCGTCCAGCGAGTGGGACCGCAGCAAGTAGGAGGAAGAAGGTGATTCTAGGCCAGAAAGATTCTTCGGTATACTTTCATTGGGTTCACCATTGCGAGTGACAAGCAACCTTTCCTTATACAGAGTACTTATGTAGATGTATTTTTTTTTCTTTTATGTAAATAGTAGTTATTTGTTCTGATTGACATTTACTGTGTAAATCATTATAGACATAGGTTATTATTTTTTTTGTATATACAGTTGTAAATAAACAGGTTAGCTTTATTTTCTTTATTTTATCAAAGACCTCCATCCCCAAACGTACCTAGCCCGCAACTTGTAACACTGGTGTCAGAAGTGGGATGGAGGCAATTATTTAAAATTAATTAAATTTTTTAAATGATGTTAAAATTAAATGTAGATGATTAGATATTTAATCAAAGTTGTTAATTTTTATTAGGTAGGAAATTTTAGGTTATAAGTTTATGTTTACAAGAAAAATGGCTAGTGAGTTAGAGGGTTTGCGAGCGCTAATAGCGAAACTAAGTAGCCAAATTAGTGGTTTATACAAAAATAGACAGTGTTAACGAAAATGTAGACAAGAAAATAGACAGTGTTGATAGGCAAATTGACAGTGTTAACGAGAATGTCGATAGGAAAATAGACATTGTTAATGAGAATGTAGACAAGAAGATAGAGGGAATAAATGAGCTAGTGCATACGAAAATAGAGTACATGGACAAGAAAATTGAAAGTGTTTCTAAAATGGTGGACCTAAAAACTGACAATGTCAGTGAATTGGTGAACCATAGAATTGACAGTGTAAATAAAAATGTCGAAAAGAAAATCGGAAGTGTGAAAGACGACCTGCAAAAAGAGGTGAGTGTCTTAAGGATCGAATGGGAGAAATTTCTACAGCGACAGGTAGGTGGTCGGCCACCGGAGTGTCAGGATAGTGGCTCGACGAAGCCAGAGTCGGGACATCAGGGTAATGACGGGAGGTGTTCTGCGATGTCAGGATCGTCGGTAGGACTACCACAGAACATGAATACAACTGAGGTTGCCATGCCTGGGGCTGGAAAGGGTATTACAATCAAGCCTGCCCCTTATGATGGTCAAACCTCATGGCGTGAATATCAGCACCAATATGAGATTGCTGCAACCCTGAATGGTTGGACAGAAGAGCAGCGTGCCTACTACCTGGCAGCAGTGTTGAGGGGTCTTGCACTCAGTATACTCCAATCTTTGCCTGAACGACATCGCCTGGAGTATTCTACGTTAGTCTCTGCCCTGGAGCTGTGCTTCGGGGGACCGCTATTTACACCATGCCCACCATGCTCAACTTCGAAGCCGTAGCCAGCGACATGGGGAGTCACTTCAGGAACTTTGGCAAGACATTGTGAGACTAGCCCATCTGTCACTTGAGGGGTGTCCAGAGGAGGCGCGAGATGTGCTTGCCATTGGGTTCTTTGTTGATGCCATTGCAGACTTGGAGGTGCGACAAGCAGTACGCCTGGCAGCACCTCGTACCATGCAAGATGCTCTAGCCCGTGCACTGGAAGTCGAGTCAGCAAGGCAGGTGCCAGCGAATCGGCGTGTGGTGCGAGCAGCGAAAATAACAAGCGAAGAAGATGGGAACAGCATCGATAATACCCTGAAGGAAATTAAGACAGCAATTAGCATCATTTCCAGCAGAGTTGGTGCTTTAGAACACCGCCCTCGACCAGGAAAGCAGCCAGAGTGCTGGGAGTGTGGACGACCTGGACACCTGAGAGCCCAGTGTCGGCAGTATAAGCGAAGAAATCAAGACCCAGAACCAGATGAGACCAACCAATTAGTTCAAAAATTCGGGAAACATGTAAACACCGGTCTTGAGGGGCGACGGTCGGTGATTGCTGGATGTAAGGCCCCACAATTCCTTCGAGTACGTTCGGTGAAACAGGAAGTTGATGCATTGCTGGTAGAAGGCAGCATGGATGATGTACCCTGTCAGATGGTTGTAGATACAGGTGCGACCATTACTGTCGTCAGGCCAGACATCATTAGGCCTTTCCCACAGCAATCACATGATC
>PNEQ01020214.1:0-13185 GCA_003012365.1 Medauroidea extradentata
CCAACTTTGAGTTTTTCAGATTTTGTTATGTTTGTTAGGTTAGTTTGGTTACATTAGGTTATTTTACCCTCCAGTTTTCCGTTAGGTTAGATAAAGTTAGATGACCTTACCTAACCTAACTGAAAATGGAAAACTGGGGAACAAAATAACCTAATTTAGCAAAACTAACCTCAACTAACCCAACGAAACGTAACGAAAACCGGAAAATTTCAAGCTTGGTAAACCACAATATCCTTTACGTACGACTTCTTTTTACGTCTTAAGAAACATTTTTCAATAGTAAAATGTGCCTCTAAAGTCAATAGTTTGACCAGTATACGATGAGTAGTTACTCTTGATATTTACCCACTAGGTCAATTTTCAGGCTGCGAACTTACCTGGCAGATGCAATGATGGTAAAAAATGTATCTTCAGATGGCTTAAACCAGGATTCTGGCAATATTCAACGAAGTTTTTCCCACAAACTCTGTATCTTTTTCTAACAGTCGATTTAACCATACAATTTTAAATTTGCAATTCGCACTAACCAAATACTATATATGTCGTCAAACTGTTTAGGAAAACGATGGCATGCACTATGTGCATCTGTACAACCTTGAACACAACATTTTCTTGTCCGCGCATGGCTATTCAATATTAATTTTACAGAACATACCATGACAATCCACGTTTGAAATAAACAAAACATAAAGGCTGCCTGTCTCCTTCCGGAATTTAAATCAACATCCTGTCGCCATGACAGTAGCGTCCTGCCATCTAGCAGATGGAATAAGAACTATTTGAAGAAACTTGGTAACGATTCTTCCTATTACAGTTGCCTCCCCCTGGAACAAACACACAGCGCGAAGGTACTATCAACTGGCTATGACGTCAACTACCCCAGGTGTACCAACCAAACACAGAACTGAGGACGAGAAAGAAAACAGTAGACTATTGTCACTTGCGCACAGCTGTTCTTAAGGCCGTTTTACACAATCAAATTTTGCTTCAATTTTCCGTCAAATTTATTGAATTCAATTCATTGAATGCTATGTGACGTCATGTTGACGTCATAATCGCGGCCATTTTACCGTTCAAGGTATCTGAATGCCTCGGTTTCCGTCAAAGATTTTCGTTTTCGACATGTTTGAAATTTTCTTGAAAGAAGCTGATTGATTTTCCTCGAGCCATAGGGCGTTGTGTACTAGTCTATGATCTTGTTCGTGATTCGTGAAAAATGGCGGCATGGACACACGAATCTGTCGAAAAATTAATTTCTTTGTTCGAAAGAAATAGATGTTTATATGCAGATTCATCGGTTGATTATAAAATTAAACATAAAAGAGGTGAAGCCCTTATACGAATTTACATATCTTTGTGTGAGGTAAGTACAGTGCATGTAAAAGTTCGAGGAAGGTTAAAGCCTATGCTTGTATTTTATTCATAATTATTTTATGGTGTCTGTTAGTTGTTTTTTGTAATATTTAACTTATATGAAGATTATTTGTTATAATACATTTATATTACTTTTATTTGGGGTTTGAAGGATATTTAGAGAAGTATGCATTCACGCCGGGCAATAGCACAAATTGACAGCGAAATTAATTTGGAAACAGACGGTTTGAAATAATGAATGTGTAATAATTGTATTCTTATCATAGTGTTATTGTATGTCGATGGGCGTACATGATTTTATACTTATGGTGATTACTGTTTCAGGTTCACCCAAACACAACCCCAGAAGATGTGCGCATCAAAATTAATGGTTCGAGGACTCAATATATGGCGGAAAAAACTAAAGTCAAGAAATCAACTATCAACTCTGCTTGCCACTCATTATATAAATGCAATGCCCCTTTGCTATGACTTCTTATTAACCATTCTCTCGTCCACCTTCTTGCTCTTGTTTTCTTCTGGTTGTCCTCATCGGTAATGTAGGCCACAATGCCACATGATGACGTCAACTGTAAATTAACTAACATTATACGCTTCCTGACATCCGAAAAAATTGCACGAATGGCGCCAAAACAAATATACTTTTTGATCAACGACACTATCGCTCATAGACTACACAACACAGTGTTGCAAAACGGAAGAATATGGGCAGAAACTTTCAAGTTTGCAGGGTATCGCCAAAGTATCGTGTGAAATGATTTTCAAGTCGACTCTTCAAAATTCACTGGATTCGATTAATTGAAAACAGTTCAACCTCAAATCGCCTTCAATTCACTGAATTCAAGAAATTGAATTCAATAAATATCTGATTGTGTGAAACTGCCTTAAATGTAGGCTATTATGTCACAAAAGCTTGTGTGGGTCGTGCAGTTACCTCAACGATTCAAGCGAACGTGTTGGTACAAATACAATGCACATGGCCTGTGAATAACAACCTAGCCTCAGCGCGATTTACTAGCAGATGTACTGTGATGTTATCGATAAACTGCAAAGTGTTAAACTACTGATGTTTTTATAACAGGGCGCATGTGTGCGCCAAGGCCCGAATTGCTCTACGTGAAAACAAGATGACCGCATATTAGCAAGAAAATCTTTGCCATAAATAGGCACTCGGTCCAACTAAAATCAAGTATGGATCCGAACATAAAAATAAAAAAATATCCCTAATTTTTACGGTCGCGACAATATTTTCTCACCAGATTACATAGTTTTATTCCTGCAAGTCTGCCAACCTTACACAAATTCACCTCTTTGTAGTGTTAATTTACCGCATGCTTATTGAAGAAGCTAATCATGTTTTGGTAAAGTAACTTGAATGAAAGTGCAGAAGAAAAGTTAACGGGCTGGCCACATTCTGTTTCCTTAGATTTTGCTACAGTTTATAGAAGGCTTTCCATACTGTCAGCTTTTGACATACTTATAACTATGAAGAGTCTTTTTTTTTGTTCGCTTTCTTCATTTCATCGAGCCATTCTGTCGGTGAAAATATTTGTGTAATTTTCTTGTGGCACCTCTCTATTAAAGTAAAATCTCTGTCAGATGCCACATGAGTGTTCCCAGGTATTAGGAAATAATAATGAATTTCCCTAAGGCGTCCATCTTTGATGAATTACGAAGATGACGACACAAAACCGGTAGGTTCAGGGTTGCCAATGAATGTAATGCTTAAAATAAGACTTAATTTTTTAAATTCTTTACTGAATAATTTTGTCAATATTTATGCTTCAATCAGTTTTAAACTAATTATGTCATTAAAATTTACTATAGTATCCTGGACATAAAAAATTGTTGATCTTTCTGATGTTGGCTAACTCAATTTGCCTTATATTTTAAAGGCCAATTAAATTCCTATATAGCTTCGGCCCCCTGTACTGCATTTCAATAGCACTGTTTCCTTTATTTTATGTCAAAAGTAGTAACAAATAACTAAAAGTTTTTACATGATAATGTTTAATCAATGTAAACATGCATGCAATTTAATGACATGCCACACTTATCTTCATACCAATGATATTAATATAGGTTACTATTTTTCCTGATAGTAAAATATAATTTACGAAAAATTAATTTAATAACGATTTATTACACTAAGAAAGGATACAAGTTATATTATTTTTTTATTATTTTAGTAATTATCTGGCATATCACTACATGCGACAGGAAGTACAAAATATTGGAAGCAAGTGTATGACAAGCCACAAATTATATATTAATATCTATAACAGAAGCAATAGTTGAAGATCTGTCATTATTTGGATTGTAGGATACATCCACACATCTTTAATAAATAATGGACCTGTTAGTTTCATTGTCGCTGTTCAAACATTCCTCAGGAACATATTTTTTTTTTTTAGTTACAACATAGCATGCGTTCACTCATGCCAGCCATCTTGAACTGTGGCTTGTCATGTTATAGGAGAGAAATGTGTGAAAAATGGCAGTTGAGCATTACGATGAATTAGAGATCCTGGCATCATCTATTGAAATATTTAAATACGTTTTGCACCGATGACAGATATTGCAATGCTGGCTCTGAAAATAATAAAAGCTTACTTTACGTAAAAGTGTGGCTTGTCACTATACTGCACTAAGTCCTTCAAATAGTTTTTGTGTGTATAAAACAAGGGTTAATTTTTTTCTCTCATAGCAATACGGCTCTTAGAGAATAATAGTGGAGAGTTCAAGCGAGTACTCTCAATTCGGGATAATATATTTTGGGCAATTTTAGTTTTTCAGATGTTGCCACCTGTCTCTTTAAATAGTTCACTGAAGCCTCCAAATAACTCAAAATATCTAGTTCTTCAAAACTCAACAATATTTTTTGTTTCAGTGTGTCAATAACAGTACTGAAATTGTCAATCTTCTTGCATAGTCTTCTATTTTTCTGCTGCAAATTCTCAATTATACTCGATACTGCATCAACAGAAACAGCAGTACCTGCGACCACTGCCGAAAACCCTCAACATCACTATATGTTCGTAACATCATACCCTTAAGAAATGCCAGACCATTGCTTGTCGACACTTCCCTTATTACTGCAAAATAAATCTGTCGTTAGTATTTGAGAACTGGAGCACTGTTTGATGAATGTTTCGAGTATATACCACACAAGTCTGGTAATTGAGCTGTGTTTGCAGCTCTCCAGTTCCAATCTTCCTCTAGTTCAGACATGCTTTCGTCATCTGTAATGAAGATCTTGGGTACGTATTGGTCAGGTCTAGTTTTTATAATGAAATTATGCAAAACTGTTTTAATAAGAGCAATTCATGTTACTGTTTCGGCTCTCAGCCGACTGACTAATGGACTGATTATAAATTTGCCACCGAGCACCAAGAATTCCAAGCACATTTTCTACAGCCCTCGTGGCTCTGGATAGTCTATAATTAAAAATGGTTTCTTCATTGCACAAATTATTTCCTAGGAAGGGTTTCATAACACATGTTTTTAACAGGAATTCAGCATCTGCTACAAATACACAAGGTGAAAGTCTGTCAGAGCCCGGAAGGAACCTGTAAGGCAATAACTGAACATTCTGTGTCAGCAGCATCTGATCAGTCGCACTGACTGCAAACACACTATCACTTGTAGACCCTTAGTCTCCAACATCAACCAAGTAATCATATAATCTATATTGCAGCATGCCGTTCAAAGAATCGAAAGTAATTTATTATAATTAAAATACAGCGAGCCTGATCTCGGTAGGCATTTGCAACGAACGTGCTTCCCATTAAGTGCACCCAGACAATTGGAGGTGTTTCACTTCTCCGATTTCTAAGACGATACGCTCCTAATCACTCCCCGTAGTCTTAGCCACGTAATTGATAATCAGTGTATTCCTCAATGTAGTACAGGCATAAATAATGACCTGATTCGTAGCCGAGCGACCAACACAGAACTCCTCCGTTAACGACTTACGAGAGCCATCTTGGGTGAGGTATTTCAAAATCACTAAAAGATTTTGCCCTGGATTTGAAAAATATTTCTCATACGTGTGTTCCAGGACGGAAATTTGAAAAGACTGAATAACCTGTTAAACTGGAGCATGTTCGTCCTTGTGTATTTAAAGAATTGCTCATGGTCGTGATTATTAATGTGGACAAAAAAGGGTGGGAAAAAACCAAAATATTATCTTTCTTAATTAATTATCCCCACCCACCATCTTCTACGATGGTTTGGACCCCCCCCCCCCCCTCCTTTTATGATCTGCTGGAGTGAGAAGAGTACAGTCTACAGCATTTGAAGGAGCTGAACCATTAGTAAAATTAAGCTCTTAAATAACTGATTCTATATTAATCCTTATATACTTTAACTGCTCAACTTAAGTTATTTCCTTTCCTACTAGCGCTCCTTGCAATTCTATGGGTGTCTGTGAGTATACCATTGCTATGAGATCCTCCTCAGTTACAGATAGAAACATCATATTAATGTGATATCTCTACTACTTTCGACAAATGGGCTTTTAACCTGCTATCTTCGCACCTACCACGATACAATTCCGCTCTGCCAATACCTTCATCCTACTCTCCAAATATTCCTTAACAAATGCTTCATTAAGTTTCCTATAGTTCCTAATTTTAATTTAGCTGGTTAACACAAAGCCCAGAGACAGATTTTTTGCAATGACTAACATTTTATCCCCCAATTTATTAATGTGATGCATAGGGTTTTCCCTTACTATAACAAACCTAGGAATATCATGGTCATGATATGATTTAGCTATTCGCATAGCCCAGCGATGCTCATTTTGTTAAAACACTGTATCACCATTGTGTAACAGTTGGAATCTACGCAACTGATCTTTCTGAGCTGCCAAATGTAAATCAAGGCTACTTATTTGTGGTTCAAACTTATCCATAATTTATTTCCCTATTGTTGCTACACTATTAGCTATATTTTCCTTTTCCTGTTCAATCAATCCCCTTGTACTGAAGTGTACCAAGTTTAATAACATTCCCTTGAAGTTGTGTTATGGACCCTTACATCTTTCCCACTTTTACTCCTAGCCGTTCAGCAAAACCCATGCAGGAATCTGCCCTAGCCCCAATACTTCCTATTCTATGCTTTACCTCAACTTGCTTTTGTTGCAGTACTCCTACACTAGTTTTCACATTATGTATTTCAATCTCATTACAATAAGTATCCACTTTTTCTTCCAAAATCAGAACTCTGTAATCAATATCGGCTCTAAATTTACCTTTTACTTGAACCAACTTATCTAAATTTACAAATTTAGTACTTAAATAATTAAATCTAGCATGCGTTTGAGTTAGTACAGCATGCACATCACTCTTATTTCACTTCTTTTACCTTCAACCTGTAATTTAATTTATTTATTGGATGTTTTACGTGCTCTCGAAGAGCTGAAGGTCTTCACGGGGAAGCGGAGTTGGAGTCGGCCAGGGTCTGTTTAAAGAACCATCCCAGCATTCGCCTGGAGTGATTTCGTAAAACCATGTAAAACTTCAATCAGGATGGCCGGGGATCGAATCCCGAGTCCTACCGAATGCGAGGCATGCATTTTATCACTGCTCTACCTCGCTCGGTAATGGACTAGAACTTTTCTCAGGTTCCAACAAAGCTCCCATTTCATCAAAAAAATCCATTGTTAAAACAGAGTTCTGTTTTCCAAACTATTTACACATAGATCAAATATATTTAAGTCACCTAGTGCCGCCTACATTGACTTTTTTTATGCCAACAATGCTCGGTCATAATTGACATTTTAAACAATAAGTACACTAACATCATACAACTTCATACAAAACGACCTTTAAATTACTATTTTTTTGCCGTTCAAAATTATATAAACATCTCCGTTCTTAATAAAGATAGTACCGCACACTTTTACCGTTAATCTCAACATACCACTCGGCTGGGCAGCCCTCAGTCGCATATTTGTTGCAGTATATTGCTGCTTATCTCTGTACGCTTATCTCTACTTTCCGTGTCGAGTTGCTTCTCTCGTGGCTTGGCGACACTTGACTAGAAGTAGTAAAGATAGACTGACCTTGTGCTTTCCTCAGGTATCGGCTGTGACCTGAACCACCATATGCTGCATCCACTGTCTGTAGATACTTTTCTCAACAGGTCCCACTTGGGCGCCAACATATGTGATGCGGCAGCCTGAAACTTCACTGAAACTCTTGCCAGGGTTCTCGACGTAGGTTCAAACAATTCACAGCATTGTCTCTCTTCGTTTTATTTATCTTGCTCAGAAATATATTATCAAGTAATGGCCATGGGATAGGCCCCTAGTAATCAATTTTGACGACTGCACAACTTCAAGATCTCATGTTTACTTCAGAAGTTGCACCCATCTCAAACATGACCACCACGCCTGCCATACTTTTTCAAGCTCCTCTAACATGATGCCTGCCAGTATCCTCATGGGTAATAAAGTCCCCTCCCTTGGTCACTTTCAGAGTTACAATTTGAATATGGTTATAAATATTAGATGTTACAAAAAGTGATTGTATATACATTATAAAAAATTTGATACTAAACCCCATACAAACACACACACACACACTCTCTCCTCCCTCTCTCCCTCCCTCTCTCTCCTTTTCCCTCTCTCCCAATCTCCCCCTCTCTCCCCCTCACTCTCTCGACCCTCTCTCTCTCCCCCTCTCTCTCCCCCCTCTCTCTCTTCCCCTCTCCCTCTCTCTTCTGACATGGTAAGGGCCTATTCTCATGACTCGCACGCACTGCTTTGCCATGATGAAACCGACAAGGTTATCAAACTGTGCGGAAGACGATGTATTTTCAAGCACGCTATGTTAATTTTATGTTTTTAGATAAAGCCAATGCATGTAATACGGTTTTTATGTTAAAAATATTTTTAACACAAAAATGGGAAACATGAAATGGTAATAATATGTTCTGGCACAAATAATTTTTAAAACACCATTACTCTGGTACAAAAATAAATATTCAGGTAATAATTTTTTAAACTGTGTTTGCTTGAATAGTCGCCACATGTTTTCCACCAATTTTCATCCCTGAGAATTATGGTGCTTACATTGATTTGTTCCCTCATTTTTTTTTGTTTAAGAAGTCCAATGTACACATTTATATTGAGTTTTATTTCATTTCCATCTAAAAAAAATATAATCAATTCTTAATATTGCTGAGACTCGCCTACGACCAATGTGTGGTTGTGCCGACCGACGCATAGAGCACCCATGTTCGTACTGCTGTGCATTTTTTCACACGAAAATGATTTAAATTTAGCAAGTGCGTAGTAAAATGTTTTTGATACATTTTCTTTATTTCGCAAAAAGTAATTAAAATTTAACTCAATATAACCACATACTCTACAATAAATTGAAGACATTCATTACACAATAGTGTGCTTTGCTATCCCTTAAAAATGTAACAAATTTGAAAATATTCTACTATATCCGGTAAATATTTCTTTTTTTGTTCTGCTGCTCTAGTACAAGGGATTTTTATTTCGCGTGTTGTGAGAAGTTGATATATTTTTGAAAGAAAAAAAAACACTTAAGATTGTACATTACTTTATCACTACTTGGACAAAATACGCGACAGTATCTGAAGGTTGTAAGCAAAACTTTAGAGGCACAATTTGATGTCAATTAATGTCAACAGCAGCACTTCAACTTCTGCTGTAATGCATTGCTTACTAGGTGGTTAAATTTTTTTTATTATAAACTAGAATGGGTGCAGTAGTTTTACATACAAACAAACAATACGGTATTTGGTTTGACCTATAATGATGTAAATGTATTTAATCCACGAATCAACCAAATTATGGGGGAAAAAACCTCTCAAATTGTAATAAATTGGGCTGTAACATTTTCACAGTGCTTCTTCATATTCGCTTAGTCACAATCAATCTTGACAACATCGCTACCCAGTCTGGAACCAAGTTGAAATAACCTACATGCTTCAGTTAGTTTTCAATAAAAGATCATGTGCAAGGTCTCTTTTCAGTTTAAACAGCTGTATACACAGAACCCAATGATGAGATGAGTAATACAGCCATCCCATTTAATGAACCATCCTAGCATTCGCCTGAAGTGGTTTCAGGAAGCCGAAATGAGGATGGTTGGAGACAGAAGTAGAATCTTAAGTCCTCCCGAATGCGATTTGAACATGTTAATTTTGCAGTACCCACACTCGGCACAGCATATAAAACACTTCTTGATACAGATTGCAGTAATACAAAAAATTAACTGTACATTACAAATTAAAAAAAATAGTAAATATTCTTTTGAATATTACATTAAATAAAGGGGCAGTTAAAACTGAAAAAGCAATACCATAAATAGCGTAAAAGTGATAGCTAAGTATATTAAAAATTGTTAACAAAAGCACGATAATGGAAAATACATGTGAAACTCCAATTTGCCATTTTTACCTTCAAATTACAGGAAATGAACCATTTTCAAAGGTGATGATTACTTATCCAAGCTGTTCATATAACTTGGTTGTACACAGTTTAGAACTGCCAAGCACTTAGTGATAATTAAGTACAATAGTTTTATGTAAATTTTTTTTAATATTAGATTTGGACGTTATTGTCTATATTTCTGTAAACAATATTTATTGTTCATAAAAATGCATACTTAACTATATATCTGTATTAAATTGTAACGCATAACTTTCAGAGAGCTATACTGCCTAGAATAAGCATCGTACAGAATAATAGATCCTTTTACTGATTAGAACCAAACCACGTTCAACTTATTTGAACCACAAAAACTGGTAAACTGGCATAGTGCCTGTGTGACTCAATCAATGACAGATTCGTGGACCATCAAAGAGTAAAATGGCCACCAATCTGTTACAGACGAAGTTATTATTATTCGTTTAACATGTAGTAGCCGGGCCAAGCCAGCCGCGCGTCGCTTACGTTTAGTATTACACGTGCGGTGGTGAACAATTGTTTAGTGTTGTCTTCGCTTGCCGTTGTCTTCTGCCTGTTACCGGTGCTTCTTTCTGTAATCGGGGTACGTACATTAAGATAAATATGCCAGATCAGTGTTGTGTGTATGGTTGCAATTACATTCGACGAAAACGTGACAATATTAAGGAATTATTTTTCCACTATTATATAAAGTTTTTAATATTTCATTGTTTTTATCGGACCGGCATAAGGGTATTCGGAAATTATTAAGGGAAGAATTTCGAAATGTACATCAGTTTGATGTGTGACGCATAGCAAAAACTTTCAGTGAAAAATTAAAGGCTGCTTCGAGAGGTTGCGAAAAAATTTTGTATGGGAAAAATAGTCTTGTAAACCATCTGTGGTGGTCGTCAGTCTCTTGCAATGGAAATGAAAAGGAATTGATAGAGAAATATGTTTCAATTTTAAATCACGTATACAATATTCATGAGTGAGACGGAAATGCTATCTTCACTAAATGTGGACATGGAGAACTGGATGAACGCAAAGATTGGTTTACACAAGGTTCACACGATTGACACGTATTGAGGAAAATAGTCTTACATAGAGAAAAGTAACCGGTAGTGTGAAGATATACAAGTCGCTGTTGTTGAAGTTGCAATTGGATAGACATTGCCGAGATTTGAAGACAAATGTCGTGTGAGTGCTCCAGAAAATATTGCGTATGTGCAGCGTCCTAGTACCACGTCTTACTGTGCGGACAACTATGCAGCGCAATTCTGCAAGCAAACTTACTGAACATTCCTGAACAAGTGACGTACTACTAGGGCGAAAAATCACCAAACAAGATAGACATTATTCTCGTTTTTAATACATTTAAGAGGGCTAGTTTTTGCTTCTTTTAAAACGATTTCCACATATCAAAGCGGTATATTTATCACTTTACAATGAAGAGTAACAGTCAAGTGAGAATTATTTGAAATAAAATATTATTACAGTGTATCTTATAACAAAATAATGTATTTGTAGTAAGAATTTGATGCAATGTTTGTGCTATGAGTATAATCTTCTGATGTTAATAGAAATACTAAAAATTACCTCCCGAATTACTTTCGAAACCAGCATAGTTATTTCTGGTGTTTGGATACATTTGCCGGATTTTTGAAATGGTGCAGGCTGAAATGACTTTCCTCACCATTCTTTCAAGTGTATGGCATACACAGTTTTTTTTACAGGGTGAATGGATGGAACATGCCTCCACATGCAGTTAGTCTGAGCTCTCAGTGTACGAGTAATGCTGTGATTCCAAATTCTCATTATCAGGTGGTGTCTGGCTGTGTTTATAGAGTATCTATATTTGGAGCGACTGCTTCAAAGCTACTATGTAATGTAATATAGTCCACTACCTTTAAGGTCGTTGATTACATCACTTTCCATACAACACATGCATTCAGCATCAGTTGGCATCACGTTACAACACTGTTGCTTGCTCGTCCGTATTTTGTTTCACTATCTTGGTCTGGAGAATCAACACCTTGCTCCTTATCGCATTTCGGTTCATATTGATAGGGCCGAAAGAAGGAGTCAATTACAAAAGAAAATGCAGTGTGTGACGCGGCAGAGCGCTCAATACAGTGTTGCCACAAGGAAAAAAATTTAAGTACTAGATCTTTGCCTAAAAAGGTACTAGATTGGGGGGAAAAGGTACTAAATCAATTTTTCCCTTTATTTTACGTCGCTAATTAAAAAATATAATAATTTAGTCGAAAACTATAGTAATGTAGTACCAAAAATGTAAAACATCCATACAATAAGTGAAAACTTAAACTCACCATCAGTTGTGGGATGTGTCCTGCATGTTTACCCGCCGTGCACTTAATGTCTGTGCACTTAATGACGACACTACTACTTTTCTTGACGCCATCACTTTACTAAGTTTTTCACTTACATTAAACTTATGATACATAAAAAAAACACCAAATGTCACATTGCCTAATTTAATAAATTAAAGCTATAGCGGTTTTTTACGTAGCCTTATCTCTTGAAGTTTTTGCCAGCGCAACAAGTCTTTCTGAAATGTTGAAGTCTACAGCAGAAGAATGTTTTAACATTTCTTTTGTCAAAATAAGCGCATTAATCATGGGTTTGTAGCCTGTTTCTTAATTTATTTTTATTTATGGTTACTGTCGAAAAAATACGTTCTGTTGCTGCAGATGAATGTGGAGACCGAACATCGCCTTAACAAATTTCGATAAGTTCGGAAATATTTTCTCCCACAGAATTTTTCATTTAGAACACACTATTCCAAAATGTTTCAAATTCGTCATTTTGCTTGAGTGACTCCATCTCAGTAGCCTTGACCAACTGCCATTCTCGATCTAAATCTTTATAACTACTTTCTTCAATTACATTAGGAAAGCGAATAGCTAATGGCATGATGCTCCTAAAATTATCTGATTTCACATTTACTGGACTCAGCATGGTCAGATTTTTCAAAACAGGATCACAGAAATCAATTCTCTTTAATACCTGTTTGCAAAATTCAATGTAAAATGAAAGACATTTGATCGTAAAACCCTCGAGCTTTTTCATAATTTCTGCATCATTTTTATGTTGTAACAACAATGCTTCTACTCTAGCTCCTAGATAAATGTTCTCATTACTCAAGAAGTTCCTGTTATCGGCTGGGTTTATTTTGTGGATCAAGGTATTGTTTACATATTCTGATCTCATATAATACTTCAGTATGATTTTTAACTGATCTCCTATGTTGCAAAGTAAATTGTGAAGCCTATATGATGTTCCTTGATAATGCAAATTAAGGCTTGCTACAGTTGGAAGAATAAATGCCAGGAATAAAAAATATGCTTTCATGACAGGGT
>PNEQ01020216.1:0-11669 GCA_003012365.1 Medauroidea extradentata
TATTTCATCATGTTTCGGATGTGCTAGTAGTCACGTCCGCCGCCCTCGAAGGGTTAAGACGCAGTTGGGACAGGTATCTATGACGTAGGTTCGGCGGGTTTTCCACTATGAGCCACCCGGGCTTTGAGTCATCGGCCAGCCCTCAAGGTGTTACGAAACAGCCGCCGACCACTGGCCTCCAGGAACATGGCACGCAACAATACATAAGTGCTAAAACTGTAAGATAAATTTTTGATATATGTATTAATTCGCGTAAAAAACATTTTCGAAACAACTGTAAAATAAAAGAGCGAGGCCTTAAATACAAACTAGGCACACACAGTCTGTCCTGCGTCTTGACTGTTACTGAGACGTGTTTGTATTGCATTAAACGATTTTAATTGATAATGTGACGATTTTAATGATCACGTGAACGGCGTGTTCTTTTGAGTTCATGATCCATCAATCCCGCTGCTTTTACGATATTAGTTTTTTTTTATTATTATTATCATTCCGAAACGAGAGCAGATATCGCAAAACTTTAGTTTTTACTTTGTAGTCTTAATTATTTTCTAGACAAAATATTATTTATATTTGGTTGATTTGTTTTAAAATCTGTAGAAATTGTGGCGGCCACCCACCTGGAAAACCTGGAATTATCAGGGAAATTGTGGTCACCTGGAAATATCAGGTAAATGTCAGGGAATTTCCGGTTCATCTGAGACATTTCAGGGAATTTTCTTGCCTCGTTCATTTTGAGCTTCCGCAAAAGTCATAGGAAGGAATATATTGGAGTTTTGAGAGCGTCATAACATTTTGGCTGAAAAAATCACTGTCATATAGGCATGATTGGACTCTGTTGTCAAGTTTGTAGTTATTTCTGATGAATGTTTTGTCATGTTCATTGACAGTAGTGTCAGAAAGACTTAAAATATTTATCTTTATTGGAAAATGTGTTGAATAAAATGCCAAAATCTTGTTTTCATACTTGCATAAATCAGGGAAATTTTTGGTTTTCCACCAGGGAAATCAGGGAATTTTCTTTGTTGCAACGAGTGGCCACCCTGAGGTTGAAACAAAGCATTTGAAGTGCCTGTCAGGATATCACGTACTGTCAAGAGGAGTTGTTTATGGCTGACGTTAGTGTATAAACACAGATGTAAAGCAGAACCGTGCTCACAGACGACTACAGAGCGCAGAGCTATGCGGTGTTGGCATTGCGGGGCCACACCTTTTTCGGAGGCCGTCTGAAGTTGCCGTCATAACCGGTTGTAGAGGTAGAAAATAGGCAGGTTAGTCCCGAGTGCAGCAAGGTTGCCCGATATACGGAGTACGCACTGCGTCAGTGGGTCATTGCCAAGGGAAGAACTTCTGCGTTTATACACGCGTATATTTGAATTTTTTATTTCTATCCATTATCTGATTTTACTAACTCATCTAAGTGGAACTAATTTTCGAAGTATAAAATACATAAATTCACAATTTTTTTAAGACTCCCTATGATCGAGCGGGGTGGCACAGCTGTAAGACGTTGGACCCGCATTCTGGAGGCACCGGGTTCGAATCCCGGCTCCAGTCATCCGGATTGTTTTCCTGTGGTTTTCTGAAGCCGCTACAGGTGCCACAGCTAAGGTTAATGCTACTGCAGGTTAGAAATATCGATGTTAAGACTCTGGCACAGGAAAATTTCTACCTCTTGATCGCTGGTGTCGGTGAGGGTTGTAAACTTACCAATCACAGAGCTTTCCTGAAACGCGAAATTGGTTTATTTCTACTTTATAATTAAGTTAAATGACTTCTGTTAATTCTCTGTCCATTTCAATTTAATTTTACTACAGTTTCGTATTTTCCTGGTCCCGAAAAGATAGCAGCGAAACTAACAGCTGAAATTTTCCTTCGTGCGAAACTCTCCCATAAGAAAACAAATTTTCTTTCCACCCATGTAGTAGAATTAACGTTAATGGCATATTTATACTAGGGTTAGGTGTGATATAAGCGTCCTGCGTAGGCCCTACATATTTCTTCGCATTTCTTGGGCTTAGAACATGACAAATTCGTCCAGTTAGCCCGCCCCCGGAGGTCTTTCTCTTGTGACCCTCAGTCTTTTCAAAATAAAACATGCATTAATAATTGAAAATGTTTGTTGACATGATCAGTATATTACACTTCGTAATACTTCAGTATGGTCTATACAGCATAGTTAGCCTGATTTTGATATTTTGCTTCTGAGAGCTGCCTGGCAGCTCTATTGTGTTGATCTTCGAACTGTCATAATTTTCTAGAAAATGCAGGGTCTGATGTGCAATCCTGTTTACAGCACAATTCTCAGAAGAGAAATGTCAAAATCAGGCGAACATATGGGTAATTGATACTTCTCAGAGTTTGGATTTATGTATTTTCTCGTAAAAAAAAATAATAGAGAGATTGTTTAAAATGTTTTGCTTTGACGTGGCATAGTTAATAATTTATTTCACTTTGTGGAATACACTCGATGTGGTTTCTGTAACTTATGTGACAATAGTAGTTGTTCCCATAAATAATGCACTTATTTTCTTGTCAGCTGTTACAAAATAATGAAGACATTGAAGGTTGCAACCATTTTAGAAATGTGTAAATATGTTTTTATTACAGATCTGAAAAATTCGCGTTTTCTTTTGGCCTCAAGCTATAATTCCAGCAACTGTAGGTTAGTGCCACTTTCGCAATTGGCCCGTGACTTATTTGACACTTCTTGTAAGTCGCCTAGCCAATAGTACAGAAGCAACTAAATGCAGGCCCATATCACTGCGTCATCGAGCAGCCAGTGAGCAGATAATGTCTGCTTGAATACACGCCTGTTCTTGGAGCCTAGCCTACAGTCAACCCACGAATTTTTCCGGCCTCTAGTTTTTATCTATACCCTGGCGTGCCAAAAATGTTGATAAATTCGCTAAAACAAAAGTAAGAAAGTAAAATCGGATACATTCACAGGGGTAGGGATCAATCCTCCTTATGTTGTACAGACTATAGTTGAAGACACTGGTAAATCGCGGGAAACTTGATTTTTTGCTGGGCTCCAACATGCTGTGTAATACTCATTGGCGTACCCAGGGGGTGGTTTTGGGTTATCAAACCCAGTGGCGTGAGTGGCTGTGTTTCAAGGCATGCGGTATTAGCAACGACTATACGCTTTGAGCAGTTGTGTTGTTGCAGAAACCAAGGTGTATATATTATATCTTGCCTCTTGTACGCTACTGGCTGTGGTGTTTTCCTGACCATACAAGTCAAATGGTTCCTCAGACAACTCAGTGTTGCATATAGTCACTGCTGGGCACCGCACACCTTGGAACACTCCACGCGACGCCCTTGTTCAAATCCCCTCCGAAATGTTGGATTTCCTTATCTAGGTATCATTTTTTACTTTACAAGAGGTACGATATACTACAAAAGCAACCAAATTGTTAATCAAATATGTTAATATTACGTTTAGAGACGTTAAACAAAGTTGACATTGAAACAATTATGCGAGATGAGAGTTCGAAACCCCCTCCAAAAAATATCCCTAGCTACGCCCATGTATAACACTGAAGGTGTTTTCACCTATATTGACTATGAGTTGTATGAAGCACTGTGTCCCTCTTCAACATGCCCAATTATAACTGTACAGTTTTGACATAGAACGTGTGTGATTTGCCAGAAAACTGTTCACACGTGTCACGATTGAAATACTACAGTTTATTGGAGACTTGTTAAATATTTTCCAGTGTTTCTAACTATAGTTATTAACGGCCGACTAGCATCACTCCTATTGTGAATGTGTCTCACGCTGCTTTGCAGGTTGAATGCCCCTGATTTAATGTGTCCCGCGTGTTCGCAATGTGTCATTTTCGCGAGGTGGCGCGACACACGGACGTGATCCGAGCGTCTCTCGTGCTAATGGCCCGCAGACGACGCCTTGGCACACCGCCAGCGCGCGGCATCCTCGCCTTCGCCCGCCGGCCAATCAGCGCGCGGCGCACACATCGTGCGATCCGCAGAGACGACGCGCATGCGCACACGCCCGCGTCACACGTCAGTCGCACCACGTGCCGCCACAGAGCCACAGGTCTAACTGCGTCGCTCCCGACGTGTTTGTGCGACGCACCTCGACCCTCGTCACGTAGTTGTTTATCTGGTGATTGTAACGAGTCGCTAAGTCGTCTACAACTTGCTGGCCGTAGTCCAGTTGACATTTATAGCTAGCCTAAGAGTGCGTGGTAGATAAATTAACGCTGAAAACATATATTGATTTCTACTCTTTTTTCGAAGCCAATATTAATAAAATACTCAATGACAATCCCAGATAATGGTATTTGCCAACTTTATGAGTAAATATTTGTCCAAAATTACTCATTCGTTACGCGTGATCCCTTGCGCCGCAGTTAAATGCACGAGGTTCCTGCGTCAGAGATTGTGCGTCAGAAGTTTATAACACTGGAAACAATTTTGTTTGAAACGTTGGCTAAAACTATTGTCTAGGATTGCTATTGTTTAATTTTCGCAAATTGGCTTCAATAAATCTACAGTTATAGATTAATGCTTTTAGCTTTGAATTATGTACCACGCCCTCTTAATTCAGACGTACTAAAAGCATTACTTTAGAATTGTAGGTTTCTAGAAACCAATTTGCAAAAAAAAACCACCAATCCAAGATAATAGTTTTTACCAACTTTCTGAGCAAAAATCTCGTACATTAAATTATGTAAATGTTCAAATATAATTATCTAGGATTGTTGTTTTGTAGTTTTTCTATATTGACTTTCAAAAAGTGTAGATCTCAATTGTTGAACTCAGAGCTTATTTATCTACCACGCCCTCGTAAGGCGACTCACTATATAGACCGCGTTTGTGTGTGAGGAACATAATTAGAGGTACGTCAATTTCGCGGATTCATCTGGCAGTAGCCTAGATTGCTCAGTCCTGTACACGCTCTGGATACAGTCGATTATTCATTGACTTACAACATTACAAGCGATAGCTCTGTGAATTATTTCCTTATTTACTACTAGCTTGCAGTAGTCAAATGCGTTTCGCGACAGCCGCCAGCTAATCACACACGTGATTATCAAGTATATATTTTTGGCTTTCAACCTGACCTGGAGTGTATGACGTCCCTCTACACATAATCGATAAAGTGCCAAGGATGCCGCCGGTTGGCGTATTTAAAGCAGTTTCACCTCTATGTGCAAGCCACTCATCTGGCATGCAGAGCTTTGTTTGTATTAATTTTTCAATGGGACTTTACGTGGCGATCATTTCACTTTGTTTGTGAGAAATATAGTTCAAAGTCCAACGTGTGCTTCTATTTGTATGTTTTTCAAATCAGATTTATATTCTCCGAGATACGGCAGTCTGAATAAGCCGTTCTTAGCCATTTTGCGAGGCCTGAAAATAATGTTTAAAGTACGCGTACTGAATTTTTGAACATACAGCGTCATACATTCAAGTGTGCGTTGTTCTTTTCGTAGACAAACCATTTTGAGTTGCGTTAAGTAGTTTCGAAAAAAAAATGACTCGCAACTCGCTTAAACGCATTTCAAGCGCAGGTAGGGGGCCATTAAGTGGGAGAAATGGTCGCCATATTCAATTTTTGTTTTTGTGGCGTAAAGTTTATTTTACGTAAATTTACGCAACTTTGACCTAACTGGAAAGTAGAATACTTGCAAATATAATTTTAGACATTATATATATATTTGTTTGCCGTTATTGGTATTAGGCCTACATATTTAATTGCAGTTAAAATAGTAATAATAATTTTCGTACTGCATAGATATGTAACAGCAGTACCGGCCAACAAAAATGTATGCTGTCTAAAATTATATCAGTATGTATTCTGTTCTACTGTTTCCACATGTTTACCCTCCTCGGATTTTCGCATATGTGGGAATCGTGCCGGATGATGCCGCTGGTCGGCGGGCTTTCTCGGGAATTTCCCGTTTTCACCGCCCCACCGCACTCTTAAGGATATGTAAAATCGAGCAGATAACCAGAGTGACTCTTTACCAGGCACCATTCGCTGCCCCCCTCCCTCCCTGGCCCTTCAGTCTAAGCGCCCCTGCAGTCTCTGTTTTACACCCTTCCTTAACTGGCGTTCTTCTCCTGTTTTCAGCACATCACTATTTTTAAGGTACTTTGCTCTGTCTTCTCGCAAATGTATAATAATGGTGAAACACAATAATTCAGCTTAATTGTAGCACAGTTATTTGAAAACAATTAGCTGGATTGTCCTCAGAACAGATAAAACTAAGAGAGACAGCGTAAGTCAACAACGACTAAAGTAAAGCTAATGAAATAATTTTTTACTCGTCACTACATTGGTACTTTTTTAAACAATGTTGGAAAGTTCTCCTCGATAAAATTGCGCCCTTGTGAAAGTTGCGCCCTATGCCCGGGCCGGGCATAGTGATAAATCCGGCCCTGCCCCTCCTTTTTTTTTTTTTTTTTTTTTTTCACAGTTCTCCGCGCGCTAATAATCTTACGAGATGTTCTCGAAGGTAAGACAGACGCCAGAGAGCCATGAGCATAGAGGTGACGAGGCAACTGGTAAACGACCAATAGTCTGCCTTAAGGCCATGATATTTTATTTATTTCAAACAATTGCAAATAACCCAAATATTTTTAAATCAAATGCTTTGAAAAAATTTGAGACTGTGTACAGTCATACGATACACAATTTTGCCAGAGCGTAAATATTTATCAGAAATTACTAATTCGTTACGCGTGATCTCTTGCACCGCAGTTAAATGCACGAGGTTCCGGCGTCAGATATTGTGCCTCAGAAGTTCGTAACACTAGAAACAATTCTGTTTAAAACTTTGGCTAAAACTATTGTCTAGGATTGCTATTGTTTAATTTTCGCAAATTGGCTTCAAGAAACCTGCAGATATTGATTATTCTCTTAGCGTTGAATTATGTACAACGCCCTCTTAAAACAAAACGGGTAGCTGTAACTGCATTTACGAGACGTTTATGAGGATTTTATAAGTTCACGCACTCTTTCAGAACATCCGCTACGGAACGCGTCTTTTATGTTAGCCTATATCATAGTTAATTACGGAGTCTGGCAATATGAGCTTTATTTAATGGTGCTTATGTTACCGACTTGACCTACTAGTGCCTAGGAGAAAGTATGTTTCGTGACATTAGCTTATAAGTATGTTACAATACCTACTGGAAAATCATTTTGAATTCGATTCTTTACACGTCAAATTGTCACTAGTACCCAAATTCTCAATTACCTTACCAAAAAACCATATTTATGTCAATACTTTCCTTTTTTATGTTGACCTAAAATATGTTCTAGAAATCTTAGTTAGAAAAAATTACTTTCAAAAAATGTAAATACATGTTGACCTTATATTTATTAAGTTAAATGCGCACTTTGTCGCAACTAATAATACATAACATGTACTGTACTTATTTCTAGGATTTTAAAAATTATTTTTGTTGCGTTATATGAACGGAATTAAGAAGAACACAAACACTCGGTATTTAAAGGTAGCCAAACAAAAACTGTTTTGTAGTACAGCGCTTGGTAAAACGACATTTAATTTCTGAAAATCGGTGCATATAATGTTTTGGTAACTAACCAAGTACGCCACACTTTACGCCATCTGTTCTCTCTTTCTCACTTCCACTCACTCTCTTTCTCTCTCTCACTCACTTACTTACTTGTATTAAAAATGTTACAACTGGTGAGTGAGGTGTATTATCTTCTACACCGCCAGTAAAAGGTTTGCAATAATATTGTTACTAAGTCAAGAGGATAATGTTTAGTTTCAGCGGTAGCTAGAACTTTCAGCTGTTCAGGATGGTTTTGTTTTGACTACTTGAATGAACAGAAATGCAAATGCTAACGCACAAGTTGTTAAATATTCGTGAAAACAACTTTTGTACATGTGTGTTTGCGCGCGCGCGTGTTTCTGTACACGTGCGTCTGAAATGTTTGACATGCAAGCAGCCATCACTGCGAAACTATTCGTTCTTCACGCTTGGGTTTTATGTGATACGTCATTCTATGTATGATAACGTGTAAGAAATAAGACGACGCAAGCCTAGAAATTCATGTGCAAACTACCACCATTACTTTCAGTACATCGGCTTAAACGGTTTTTTATTTTAAATTTTATTGGGTGTTATGTTTCATCGGCAGCGAAGCCATTAGAGTGTGACAGTTACATGCAGGGACAGAAACTGGAATCGGCCATGACCTATGTTAAGGGGGCGGTTAACCTCAGTTTTCAACGTCTTTTATTATTTTTATATTTGTACCAGATATTTGTTTCTTATTTTATACATAAATTGTAACTAAATGTTCCTCTTCGGAAATTTTTGTATCTCTTATAGTTTTTGCGTAATGAGTCGTAAACATCAAAATTTTGCACTTTACGGTTTTATGCACGCCACTAAATCCAACTGACACACCAAACCGAAAAAAATTCACAGTGTATAACAATGTTGTAGGCTGTGATTGGACACACATAAAAAAAAAAATTATAGTTTTGTATTTTTAAAAAAATTATTGAAATTTTTAAATGTTCATTTTAATATTCAACATTTTTTATTAAATGCAAATTTTTTTTTATTTTTTGTTTTATATATGTCAAATCATAGCCTACAACATTGTTATACACTCTGAATTTTTTCGTTTGGTATGTCAGTTGGTTTTAGTGGCGTGCATAAAACCGTAAAGTGCAAATTTTGATGTTTACGACTCATTACGCTAAAACAACAAGAGACACAAAAATTTCCTAAGAAGAAGATTTAGTCACAATTTATGTCTAAAATAAGAAAAAAATATCTGGTACAAATATAAAAATAATACAAGACGTTGAAAACTGAGGTTAACCGCGCCCTCAAGGAACCATTCTAGCACTAGCTTGTAGTGGTTTCGGGAAACCATGGGAAATCGAAATCAAGATGGCCGGAGCCAGGGATCGAACCCAGGTCCTGCACGTGAGGCGTATCTGGGATTCAAACCTGGTCTCTCAGAGGACATTTGGTTACATAGGTTATCTTCTGTCAGAACGTTTGATACGTGACCGGTTAATATTACATATTCATCTTTAAAACTAGTAATTTTCGTATAGAACAATACGTTTTATTTTTTACTGATTTTGCACTATTTATAGAATGAAGTGTTTCAATGTTCCTGTTTGTAAGGAATAGTAAGTATTCTACCGAACTTAGAAATGTTGTCGTTTAGGGTTCTTTGCATCGCCATAATAAAGTATAACTAAACATATCGGTAAAGTGTTGTTTTGATTTTTCTCATTGTGGATTGTACCCTAATTTAGCATAATTTACATATTTAGAAACTTGTGATTCATATTTTACTTCGATAAGAGCGGGATTATTGGTTATACTATGTACATTACAAAAACACAAATTGCGTAAACGTTGCAAGATATAAGCGTTCTATTTTATGGAGTACTTTACCTCCTACACAGTTTACCACAATTGTAACATTATTTATATAGCTAGTGTTGTAGCGTATTACGTGTGTTCGAAACAGCTTAGCTTATTGCCGATAGGCCTACGTTTATTTACGAAAATAAAGACACCAAGCTATTCTTCTATAATGTAAAAAATGCAGCGTGCTAACTAAAAACACTATTTTGGGATCTCTCAAAATGGCTATATACTTATTTTGTAGGCTGCTCTGAAAACTACCGTCGGGTTTGTGATACACGACATTATAAGTTTGGAATTGACTTTTTTCTACATACTACACACAACTAAAATTGTAGGGTCACCGCTAGAAGTACCACAGAAAAAAATACCGCTTCGGAAACCCTGAACGTTAATTTAATGTGATTATCGAGTGTGGCAATCTTAACACTTGTCGTTGCCCTGTTTCTGCGCCTCAAACGCGGGAAATTTTATCGGATACAATTATTTAACTTGATTTCTCGTATCCCACCAATGTGATCCGGATTCGAATCTCGGCAGATTCTCCTATCGCTCGTCGTGCCGAGGATAGTGTCGCAGGTTCGAGTCCCTAGACCTGCCGCTCGCCACTAAGCGACTGCAGACTCACAGCCTCCGGCTTCATGAACAAGGTTGGGACGTCAGGCCTATAGTCAATCAATCCATCCTAGCTCAACTTAGTTATAATTAACTCTGTTAACACCCCTCCCCTCCGAATTAACTATCATGTAGTCTTTATATTTAACTTTCTGTAAACTTACAGAACGGTTCTTATTCAGTTATTTATATACACTGAAAAAAAAAATACTTATTAGTCACTGCAAAATATGTTGTTAAAATGGACCTTACCAAATTTTTTGTAGTGGTTACAAAATTTTTTGTAGTCACTGCAACACTTTATTGGGGACAGCAAATTTTTTTTGTGGTCACTACAAAAAAAATGGGTAAGCTCCATTTTAACAAAATATTTTGCAGTAACTAATAAGTATTTTTTTTCAGTGTATCCCTATAAATCTGATTTGTAACTAAGTCCCTAGTGTAAAGCCATTTATAGGCCGTTCACGATAAGGCGAGCACTGCATAAAGTTTTCTATCGGCCGTTTTGCAGTCATCTTTACTATTTTCAATATGAAAAACTTTCATGTAACAAAGAAACCAGTGTGAATGTTTCAACACTCTCAAAAGCATCTATTGGCCCATTAAAACATTTTAAACTAACTAAATGTTCTGCTGAGTGCTCAGTTCATAATGAACAGCCTATATAATGGTTTACAGCAAAACGTATAGGTTGAATGATGCAGGTAATTTTCTCTGTGCGCTGACCAGTGTCTTCACTTATTTACTTACATAAAGGTTGCGTGACTGGCCAGACGCATGCGCATCAAGCGAGTGTGGGAATGGCTGGTTCGTACTGACCGTCTGCGTCTGCGCGTGGGTCTCGTATCGATCCCAGGTCCGTACGTGGACAAGGTCAATGCCACACCGCCAAAAAAAAAAAATTCTTGCTCCCTTACAGTGGTAAAAGGGAGGGAAATGTGGCGATTGATTTATACCTCCGCCTTTCGCGCCGAGATCGGCCTGCGAAAAAAGGCGACCACCGCCTAGGTGAATATTTTTTCCGCGTTGTGAGTCTAATGTTGGAATCACAATGGCGCGATAGACGCGAAGCGATGGGCTCGATGCGACTACTCGTTTTTGTGAACACTAATTCGGCTGCAGCGTGACAAATACTTAAAATAAATAAATAAATAAATAATGTAAAGTAGTTCCTTGCCACTACATACTAACCTGTTGTACAGCAGCCATTAAATGTTTTAAGCATTTCAATTCCCCCCTCCCCCGTTTATTTGTAAAATTTATTTTAAAAAGATTAGATGTGATTAGAGATGGGGAAATTTCCCGAATTCAGTGACCTGCATGTTAGAATCAATATCCTATATATACCTACTCAAGCCCTGTCTATTCGTTCATTATCTGCTGTTCCACTGAGTAGCAGCCAGTGGACACATGGTCGGGACTAGAGTATTGTTACAAGTTTGAGAGGACAAACTTTATATGTGGGCAATTCCCATGAGTTCTTTGGGATAGAGGTCTTATAATTACAAATAAAAGAGTTAAATTAAGTACTGGATTTAATAGCTCACAAAGCTACGAAATACACAAAACAGTAATCAACTAGAACTCTCACAACACAATTATTTATGCACACAATTACTCCTGTGTCACAGACACGTTAATTAACT
>PNEQ01020217.1:0-11669 GCA_003012365.1 Medauroidea extradentata
GCTCTATCTCTTATATTTTCTAGTATTTTTCGAAAAATGTTTAAAAAATTATTTTTTTCAACGTGGCGTAGCTCCCTTAATATTTACCACAGAATAGTGTTGGTTTATATACCCCACCTTATTTTCCATAACGAATCCCCTCCCGGACTTTGGCACATGAATTCTGGTCCACCCTGTATATACATATATATATACATGCATATGTATATACATGCATATGTATATATATGCATATGTATACACATATGTATATACATGCATGTGTGTATATATGCATATATATACACATACATTTATATACAGAGTGTTTGGAAATTATAGGTACACACGAAAGAGATGTGTCAAAGACGAAGAAACTAGCAAATAATACTAATATACATAGTTCCGTTTCCCAATATGACACATTACATGTTACGACAGGAACGCTATAATACCAGTGTTGCCGAGGATGAAAACGTCAAAATACTGCACATGTGGACGAAGACGTTACAACAAGTGTTCGAAATGGGCACCGTTCATGTGAAGACAGGCTTCAGCACGTCTCCGCATCGATGCTCGTACACGGCCAAAAATGCCAGGTGTGTTCCGAATGTAGTGGCAACCATCCACAATGCGTTCCTGTAGTTCGTGGACACTAGGGCTGGCATACACCACAGCTTTCAAATATACCCACACAAAAAAAAATTCCAATGGGTTTCTAGTCGGGGGACCTGGGATGCCATGGTATTGGCAAGCCAAGACCGATACACATGTTGAACATAACGCGCGACGTGTTCCCGAACAGCCGCATGGAAATGTGCCGGAGTACCATCATGCATGTACCGCATACACATCCTGTCACCAAGTGACACATCATCCAAACTGTCGAGTAGCTCGTGCTGCAGTAAGTGACGGTACGCACGACCAGTAAGTCGGCCAGGTAGGACACGTGGCCCTAACAACCGATCACCAACGACACCTGCCCAAACGTTAATGGAGTATCTCCGCTGATGTACCGCCTCAATGATAGCATACGGTAACGGAAAAACCCTCGTTTTCCGGACCTACGTTCATTACCATTATTTGCTTGTTTCATCGTCCTCGACACACTTCTTTCGTTTGTACCTATAATTACCAAACATCCTGTATCTACAGTGCACATACACACATATTACATAAATATAAATAAATGTCTTAAAAGATACATTAGAATGATTTTTAAAACTCTCAACCCCTCAAAATAAAATTTATTGAACAGGCTCTAACCTTATGAGACAATTGCACACCGAAAATGAAACTGGCGATCGTTGAAATTTGAAAAATAAACTATCACACCTATTAGAAAAATCATTTCGGAGCTCCTCCAAATGGCCTAAAACATCTTTTTCAATATGTTATAACTAAGAAAAAAAACTATTCACAAAATTCGTGTGGATTTACTCTGGAAATATGCAATGTACTTTCTTACAACTTTACACAAATGTCAGTCAGGCGAGTGATCTACGTTACCACTTCACGTCGTTTCAGTGTCTTGCTATAGAGGCGATACCTCACCAGATGAGCCAGTCAACGTCGCCCTTGGCGCCGTGCCTTACTCTCACAAACACACGGTTTGTGTACGAAAAGTCTTCGACTCGCGCAAGGACAATGTTGCAACGTGTCACGCGTATTCTATTTTTACGCGAAACCGCATAACTTATTCATATTACGTTTACACACGAAAAGAACACTCAATTGAAACAATGCTTCTATGTTTTTATAAATTCGGCACGCTTGTTAGAAACATGACTTTCGAGCCTCTCAAAATGGCTAAAAACTACTTTTTCTAGACTGCTGTAACGCCGAAAATATTACCCGAATTCGTAAAGTGCAAAGCGAGAGGCATGCGTTGGTCTTTACTTCGTACTGCATAAAAATAAAATTTTAACGCGCTGTGAATACCGAGCGAGTTATTCTGACTCTTATCCTTCCGCTGTTCCTAAACGTCAAACGTGGGAATTTAAAACCGATGTAGAATCTTAAGAGGCTGTGATGAATCAGAGACAAAGTTTATTTATAAAATTTTCGACTTTTAGGATTATAAGTGTATTATTTAATTAAATATGTACAGAGAATTCTTTAGTATATATTACATGATGAAAGAGAATTACGTTGCATTTTTAATTAACCTAATTATTTAATAGTTACGTTTTAATATTCTGAATACAATATACGTAATTAAAGGTAAAATAATTAGCTACGTTCGTATTGAAATACCTTCAATTAAATCTTGCTCAGTTTTGAATCAGGAAGAAATTAAGAAAAAACTGTGCATAATAAATAACATGGGCTCTTCAGAGCGGTTAAAACTGTGCGTCAGAGCTGACGTAATGGGGGCACAAGTCGCGCCAGACTGGTACAACGAGCAGAAGGTTGGCCCTCCTCGTGAATGGCAGCGCGCCTTCGCAGGTGTGTTGTTGCGCGCGGAACGTTTCGACAGCCCGAGGCGGGCGGCTGCAACAAAAACACGAGCGAGCTAGCGAGAAGTAATTGGCGCGGGGAAGGAGGGAGGGCACCGCACAATGGAGCTCACGTAACACCGTCGTAACTATCCCTGGGTGAGAGCCGGGTAGCCCGCGGGCAAGCCGCCGCCATGCTTCGACGACCATCTTGCCGCAAGCATCCACGCATCTAAACGTGGGTTCACAACTAACAACAACAATAAGGTCGTTCGCACAAGGACTAACCTCTGTGTATTCTTACCTACCGATTCACAACACCAAAAAGTAGTCGTGTGCATAGAGATGCTGACATAGGAAATTGTAATATTTTATTTCTTGTGCGTACGCATAGGACAGCAACCTATCACGACAAAGGATTTTGTGAATGTCCGCCATGTTGGTTTAACCTAAAAAAAAATACACAAGAACAAAACAAAGCTAAAATAAGGAATTTGAATATTAAAAACTACGTTTATATATTGTAAATAATGTTTTACACTCTTCAGTTTACAGAAACTTACATGCTGTATTTCTTTTTATCTCCAAATACCATTTCGACTTCAAATATGTTTCAATGGCTTTCGTTATACAACAAGAAATATTTCAGATTCGTCGAAAAAATTCAATTGGCTAAACATAACAGTAAGAATCCAATATTGTAGACTAATTTTGCACAAGGCGTCTCGTCGTGCAGTTTCTATTGTTGTATTATATGTTCTGTGCTCATGTTTTTTTAATTGTAAGCCAACCTTAACCACTGAAAATGCGAGCGTGTATGAATTGAATGGGTGAGAAGAAGACGGAACATATTCCACTTTGGCCAACTTTCAAGAAAACAAGAAAAATTGTTTCGTCACTAAACTTTAAGTTGAATGGGAAAACTTACAATTAGACATATGTTTGTTAAGACTTAAGGAAATGGAACATTGCCTGAACAACACACTACATTTTATGTACTGAAAGTTATATGCAGTAAAAGTTGAAGGAATGTTTTCCTTTTTAATTTCATTGAGTCGAGGACATTCTGAAACTCGGTGAAACAATAATTTACATGTATGTTTCCGTAATACAAGTGCTGTTAATTAGTACAATAGTATGTTCTATGTTAAAATATTTACATTGTACTAACTATACATGTAGAAAGTCACGTGATGTACATTTACAACATTGTAGACTATATAAACAAAGAAAGCAGCGACTCTCGCGGCGAATAGCCTATCACGCCAAAACGCTGAGGTTAAGAATAGAAAGCTTTTCTTTTACATAAACTTCAAAATTCAAAGTAATACAGCGGTTTGAGGATTCCCAGGATCCTTTCTTTCTTTGTCGCAGTCAATGAAGGTACATATGAAGTAGCCTACACATTGGCTCTATCAGTACATTATCGGATATTTGCTGAAAGGTAAGAATCATTGTGTTATTTCTTATCTTCCAGCAAATGTCAGACAATATTTGAGTAATTTACTATCTCAATCTGACATTTAGAACACTCCTTGAGGAATGCTTCCAGTGGAGAAAATGCTGTAAGTTAAAGATGGTCGTTCACCATTGTCACTAAGGCGCCCACCTACATACCGTGGTGTTTGTGTGAATGAGACACGGCGCCAAGGACGATGTTGACCGGCTCATCTGGTGCGGTATCGCCTCTACTGCAAGACACTGAAACCAGCGTGCTGTGGTATCGTAGGACACTCGCCTGACTGACACTTTCAGTGCTGACCCCATATTTTTATTGGTGGAAAGTTATAAGCTAAGTTAATTGCATGCTAGAGTAGTTTAACACGAATCCCATTACTAGTTTAGTTTTTTCCGTTTCTTTTTTGTGAAATGCATTGAGACATGAGTGGAAATGAGAGGAGGGTAGTTAGGGATCCAATTGCTATTTAGAAAATTATTTATTTTTGGCGTTACTTTTTTTACGATACAATTGGTACATTTACCTATAGTAATGCGTAGAATATGAATTAGTTGAAAATTTGAATGCAACATAAAACATTTTTTCGTGAAATTTTAAAATTCCATAGTATATTAAAAATGTCTGTCTTAAGTAAACCCACAATAAAAAACGATTAAAATAATTTTAAAATTGTCAACCAAGTCATATTATTCGGCCTATCAAAGCCCCGGATGTATATAGTCTAGCCACGGTAAGGTGAGCACTTATGAATCCCTAATTTATTTTTTTTCTTTCCAGCCAATGTATATATTTACGCGACTTGTGAACATAAATATAGGCCTAGCAGTGGAAGAAAGGAACACAACTTGCAGACCTCGCCGTACACAAAAGTTAAAACGTAAGTCACAATAAAATAAGTGTTATCATCCTGCACAAGTGGCTCTATAAAGTACCGGTACTCAATTTACTTATATACATATATATACAAAATGTTGTCTGGAATCTATGTACTGATACAAAGAAACTTAAACCAAGGCAGCGATGTATTACAAACCCTGCCGTGGAAAGAGCAAATACACTGACGACGAGAAGTGTTTCCCTGCTGATGGCGCATTAAACCGTAGAATGGTCGGGAGCATTCGTTTATCCTCGGCGAGAGACATTTGAACATAACCCAAACTAATTACACGTTGGAAACATCTATGTTTTGAACAGAAACAACTTCTGCCGCTTGAGCGCTAATTTTCGCAAGCGGCGTAAACTTACCAATCACAGAGCTTTCGCGAATTTTAAGTTTTGTGAAGTTAATAAATTAAAATGCGAAATTGGTTTACTTTAATTTTTAAATTAAATTATTTATCTCTTTCCCAAGCCTAGTTAAATTTTATTACAACCGTTAGCGATAACAGCGAAACTGGCGGCAGAATTTTTCCCTGCGCCAAACTCTCTCATAAAAACATTTTCTTTCTAACATGTAGTAGATCTAATCTACCTAAACTAACTTAAACTAACCAAAACTAATGTTAACAAGTTGTCATATGGGACGGGTACAGGAGGGGTATTTGTTGTATGGATAAGTCACCGAGCATGAACGAATACTCCCGAGCATTTCCGAGGAGTGAGAAAGTCAACGAGAACCAGACGGTCGTGTAATCTTGGTGCCGTCAGAACTTAGCTGCATGGAAGAGCGATCCCGAGTGGGGAACCCGCACAAGGTCAAACAAAAAGACAAGACGATCAGAAACATCTTTAAAAAAAAATGACTGCGGTGGGATTACTTGGTAAGTGCCGTGGCTGACCACGTGGGCTTGCAAAACAAGTGATTTATAAACGTGAGGCGTAATCCGTCAGGATTAGAAAAATAAAGTGGGGAAGGGGGATAAAAAGGGAGGGGGTAGAGGTGTAGACTCGCTCGGACTGTTGCGATTTCAAAGAAAAGGTCAGGCCACACTCGGCGCGGTAGAGTCTGGCGTGAGAAGAGTAGATGATAAAAAGAGGTAGGAAGGGATAGCAGGAGAGAGAAAGAAAGACGAAATTAACTAGTTTCAAGCAGGCATAAAATTGCATTCCGTTTAAGTTCCTCGAGCGAGATGCAAGCTGTCAAGATTCAATCCTACCGGGTCGTGAAAGATGGGCGAGATCAAAGACGACCTCTCTTAGGCACGTCGAGCGCCTCGCAGGACTGCAGTAAATGCAGCTGGTTGTTCCTCCACCATCCGAGCGGGCCGTTGTGAACTCCTCAGAGACCAAAGAAACCGCTGAATACAAAAACGCGGGTGGTAAAATGGCAGTGCTACACCTGAATCTCGACTATTGTGGTGAGGGTGGCAGAGGGTTATATTTTTTATTCAAGTGGATTTTACGTCTCGTCGTTAGCGAGGTAATTACACAATGTTACACGCGATACCGCACAATGACAGGGACTGGGAGAGGAATAGGCCGTGGCCTTTGTTAAAGAAATATCGAATACATTCGCCCGGGGCGATTTCGGGAAACGATGTCGGCCTTGAAGTAAGCATTCGATAGCAGTCGTTGTAGTCTGGCAGCACGCAAATTATATGTATTAAGATATGTTGTTATTGAATGTGTCAAAAGCCAAAGAACTGAACTACGAATGCCAGAATGTATTTTTTCATTTGCCTTCATGAGCCTGAGAGCCAATGACAGAAACATGAATTTTTTTAGTAATTTTTATTAGGCATATATATTTTTTTCTCTAATGACATACGGTAGGACTTGAGTAAAAATACTTGTAACGTTACTGGAAAAAAGCTAAGTCCCTAGAACAGTTATTGACGGGAATATACGTATACTTGCAAACATTGATTTTACATCAAACATCTCGCTAGATACTTCTCTTGACAGCCAAGTTTTCGTCGTTAGTGAGGATACTATGAAAGTATAGAACAACAGTTAAAAGCAAGGACGGTAGAACTGGGAGAATCCTAAGAAAACCCGCCTACCAAAGAGGATGCCAGTTGCGTTTCGGGCATGCGAAAATCTGGAGCTACATTCACTGGCAACCGAACACGGATTGTAAGTGATTAGTAAGATAATTAATAGCATTTTCCAGTTTTCGAGTCGTAACATCTATTCAAGTTGTATTATCGAAATTGTCTCTTCGACAAGACAAGAGAATATTCGTGATAAACTGCTGCGGACATTAAAAATAATGTAACATTTCATTAATTTGTCATGCAGAATCATTGCAAGGGAATTGTAGGTTAACTTTCAAGAACGATTACAAGTCCAAAATAAGATGAACATATGATAACACTACTAGCCTATAACTTCCAAAATTCAACACAAATGTATTCTATGCTTCAACATTGCAATATTTGCCAAAAATATTTTAAAACGGAAGTTCCTGAAAAAAAAATTATATGTACTTTATTAGCATCTAACACTCTCTCGGTCCTTTGGTTTGAGGGGGGGGGGGGGGCTGAGGTCAGTTGGAACTGCGCACAGAAAATAAATGCTGATGTTTCAAATATAAACTTTAAAAATTCGACAATATTATAAAAATACAAACGCATTCTATTTTGTACTAACAATTTATGAATAAAATAAGAAAAAATATTTCGTATAATTAAAATAATATATATGACGATGGAAATTACTGTGACCCGTGTCCTCAACGCGCTTCGACAGCCAGAAAACAAGTTGTGGATAACCGTAAAAAGACATCGCCATTGAAATAAATCCTTCAATTAAGGACCGATACTGGACAAGGAACGAATTACCCACGTAAATTTTGATTGTATATGTCTACAACTGAAAGAGATTAGCCTGAAATGAAAAGAAAATGAAGGCCCTAGTCCAAGTTATCTGCATCTTCTCCGGAGAGTTTGCTGGAACCCAGCTCGTACGATATTCTAATTTTTTGTTTACTTTTATTCTCGGTCTGCCCACCAGGTGTTGATAGTCGTCCCGGTATCCTTGTAGCTGTCAGACCAACAACTTGCAAGTCATTAGCAGCCACACTTCGTCGTGTTCTCACAAACAGCTAATGGGTTTGTGTCGGCTCCTTCGCGAAATGTTCGCCGAAGAAAAAAAAATTCTTTTGTTAAATTTTTGCTGACTGTTGACGTGATGGCATATGGATCAGAAGCGGTGCGTCAGACAAGTCGTTAATTTCAGTTAATTAAAACCTGCTGTCTTCAAGCAATTTAAATTGAAGACACACTATTCCCATATATAAATACTTGTATATATGTGGTTCACGATTAAGTGAACACTCTTTAAGAACATCTTCTCTAGAATAATAACTAAACATTGTTATTTATCATGACCTTAGATGTTAACTGTTGAGTACGGTCATAGCCATCTTTAGTAGCGGACTCATAGCAACCCCGGCAGGTAGGGTCACCTTAACACTTCTTTTATCTCGCCAACGGCAGTGGCTTTCCCTGATTCGCCGGTATGTAGGGCAGAATAACGAATCAGGTACGACCATTGCGTTTGGAGAGCTAAAAGAGGTATTAAAACGACCCTTGTGTGCAGGGTTGCCAGATCTAAAACCGCGGCCTTCTACTTAAAATGGATGTGGTACGGTAATATCATATATATATATATATATATATATATATATATATATATATATATATACATACATACACACACATTTTTAATGTCACTTAGGTTGCTTTCTTTCTATTAAAAAGTAACAGGAAACTTTAAATTATCATAAAATGAAAACAACATTTTCATAGGCGTATGTAAGATTTCAAGCAGAAAAATTACACAAATGATACAGTATTATAAGTTAACGTTTAATGTAGTGGAGTAGTGGAGACACGGCGCAGAAATAACTTTCGTAAAAAAATTCTCTGCGGCGTATATTTCGTGTAGGTTTTCGTTCACGAAATGCGTCCAATTATTAAGTGATAGTAAAAAAATACTAATAATTTCACTTCGTGTCTCAGATTTAAAATGCCATCCAACAGCCAAACGGCCAATAACAGGATGACACTGTTATAAAAAAACGATAGTAATAAATCGCTATTATTTTCCTTGTGAAGTCAAGGCATTAACGCCATCTATTATACTTTACACTTTTACGATAACAAGATCTCGTAACAACTTACTACGTAGACATACCTAAAACGCCCGAACGTAACGTGAACACATGTGGCAATTTTCTTGCCAAACAAAACTTTACCGCTTCAGGATACGCGAAAGAAGCGATGATGTCAAGTTGGAATGTCGCTACGGTGATACAATATAAGCGATTAGCATAACGAAGATCTGAATACGGTAGCGCAACGGTACCACTCCGACCTCGCAATCGGGAAGACACGGGTTCGATTCCCTGCGAAATTCCACTACTTTTTTATAGCAGCGAATTTCCTATGCCTAATGAGGCTGATACATCAATTCGCCACGGTCTGCAGTGGCATAAAAACTGGGAAAGGGGACAGAAACATGACACCGACGTGTATATCATTTAAATTTTATGTGACTGAAGAAAATAAATAATACATTTGGATACAAGACAAAAATGTCTATGACAACCGTCGAAGGTGTGCTCCTTCCAAAGTTGGTCGCGACTAAAGGTTTGTTCCTATTCTCAAATTAGGGGGGGGGGGGGGCGACGACGACTAGATGAATGCCACACTCGTTGGGAACTGATGACTAAAGGCTTTCCCTTCTCTAAAAGCCCTTTCACACGATCAAATATTTATTGAATTCAATTAATTCAATAACACGTACGTTCAAGAAATTATATTCAATAAAGATTGAAGGGACCACTTCAAAAGTTATTACAAGATTTGTTGTAAGCAAATAATGCACAAAATAAATAATATACCTATTTTACCACTATCTACTGACTTTGCACGACACAACAATATTTGGTTTAGCTATCACAACATTTCTTATTATTTTTGTATACATTATTTAAAATATATAATGCTCGGTTATATTATTAATATGGTTAAATTCGTATACAGAACTCAACTAATATGTTATTTGAATTAATACTATCAGAAAACCACTACTCCATTCTAAAATATTTCGATTCAAGAAAATTTCGAACATGTTCGAAACGAAAATCTTTAACGAAACACGACATTCAATAGATTGAATGACAAAATGGCCGCGGTTATGACGTCAACATGGCGTCACATGACATTCAAGAGATTAAATTCAATAAATTTGATAGAAAGTTAAAGGAAAATTTGATTGTGTGAAAGGGCCTTAAGTCTAGGGTCGACTAAAGACTTGCCCCTCTCCAAGTTGGGTGGGAGGTCGACTAAAGACTTGTTCATCTATGTTGGGGACTGCCGATAGGCTTGCCCTTCTCTAAGTTTAGTTGTGACTAAATGCTTTCCTTATACTAAGATGAGGGTTGACTAAAGGCTTTCCCCTCCTAAATTGGAGGCGAATTAAGGCTTCTCTCTCCCCCCCCCCTCTCTCTCTCTCAAGATAGGGAGCGTCTTAGGTTTTCCCATCCTTAAAGAGAAGGAGTGACAAAATAACTGCCCGTTCCTAAGTTATGGATCAAATAAAGGGTTGCGCCTATTTATGTTAGGGTGACTAAAGGCTTTCCTCTCCTTAATATGAAGATTGAATATAGCCTTGTCCTTCTTTAAGGCTCGGTGTCATTCGCCATACTGAATTTTATTAGTTTTAGCTTTTTTTTAATTCTAAGAAGAAAAACGTTAAATGTGCGACTATACCTCAAATGCCACTTACGTTTCGCTGCGATTTAGCTGTTAACTTATAATTACGCCGCAATGTGTGTGGAAAATGTTTTTACATTCATTCTTTGTCCGACTGATTGCGATCTAACTGTACATTACTAGCTCTGTTGTCATGTTTGTACTATAGCACAAAGTAGATAGAATTTGCAGTATAGGCTAGTAGTCGATTTAACATTTTTCTTCTCAGAATTAAAAAAAAAACAGACAAATAATATTCAATATGGCGACAGAAACCGAGCCTTACGGGGCCCGTCTACATAGCACCTAAGCGGCCGTTCGACGTCATGGACGTGGAGTTTTCCCCCACAAAAGCGGGATTGGGTCAACCCTTGTTGTGGAGGAGGTTGTCTCTCGCTCTCTCCTCTCTGTTGTCCTCTCGGCTCGGTTTCACAAATCCTTCAATTCTCGACAACACTGGCTGCATATTTGCGCAGGACACATATTACAAGAACAAGATTTCCTCAAAATTTTCAGTTGTTGCAAGGTACAAACAGTCACGGGATCGATAGCTAAATGATAGACACACTAAGGTTAAATGGCTTTTAAGTAAAAATAACAAAAAATAACGGCATTACACAAGCCGGAAAAGGCACTAATTTGGAATGTTAAGGGCTTATTTTCTAATTACTAAAGAAACTGATAGAACTGAAACATTTACTCTGAGACGCAATGGTCGACCTGCATCTCATTTGTCTCCCGTCACGTTTGTTATTTTTACGCATATTTGGTTTTATTCTACATCAAAATTATAGCAATGTCTGTTATTGAGCAGCGATATGTGGAGGGCTTGTTTTATGAAATGAGTACTTACCTTTCACGTTTGTGCAGTTCTGCTTAGACCTGGTACGACGATATGACAACGGTTAAAGTGGACACTCGCGGCGCAGTCTGTATGAAACCACGCATTCCGTACTCAGAGATAGACTGGGCCGAGGATACGTCTGCCAAACTGCCAACTCGACTTGATGACGTTATGCGATAGTTTTCTGTTTGTTGGCCACCGTCTCTCCTTGCAAGCCATGAGTTGCGAGGAGTTCGCTGGTGTTCCGGAATTCTAATTGGATAAGACTTTTCGCCACCGAAGTTGGAAGCCGGAGTGTTGCCACTGTG
>PNEQ01020218.1:0-11664 GCA_003012365.1 Medauroidea extradentata
TAAAATATCTGTGTCCTGGGCTCATAGAGGTTGTACAACACCACGTCTCGATAGGTTACTGTAGGGAAACTCCAGTATAAGTTGTTTCTCGCTGCTTGTTCCTGCTTTTCGGATCGTCTACCTTGATTATTGACAAACAAAGTTTTATTCTTAATAATCACGTTTCTTATAAAGAAAAAAAATTACATACATATTTTTTAATATTTACGTAAGCATCACTCTGACGTAAACAACACCTCAATATCGCTACTTTTTAGATAGATATCGTGGGTTGATGGAAAACAAATTTTGTGCTTTTTCACCCTTTTGGGTGTCGAATTTCGAAATATTTTTAATTTAAATCTTAGACATTTGTATAAGTATCCAACTGAAGTGTAAATCACATCGCTAGCCCGTTCAGTCGAATCAATATCGATCATTCACTAAAAAAAACACATATCACTCCTGCACAGTATTGAGAAATTGAATTTCGAAAAATCTGAAAACCGTTTTGCAATAATTTCTGTAATCATCATCCTGAAGCAAAAATTAATTGTATATCTCAACGGGTTCGATAGATATCGAGGATTTATCTAAACCACGTTCAAGGTCTTTTCACCACTTAAGATAGTAAATTTCGAAAAACCCTTGAATTACGTTTTAGAATACTTTATTGGTGTCTCGTGGACGTAAAAAACACAACATTAGCCCGCTGGGTTCAAGATATATTGACGATTAATTGAAAACGCTTTTCACCACTTTTCACCCCTTTTCACGTCCTTAGGTGGCGAATGTCAAAAATTCCTGAAATTACTTTTTAGGTATTTGAGTAAGCATCAATCCTAAACAAAAATCACGTCTCTATATAAAAAACTATGGGATCGATATATATCGAATGTGAGTCGAAAACTCATATTACCCCATTTTTAACGAGTTTAGGGCCGTATTCGGAAAATATATTTTAAATGGTACTTGGGTTATTTACAAAAGCACCAATTTAAAGCAAAGAGTACTTCAATATCTCGATTGATTCGATAGATATGGAAGGATAATCGAAAACACATTTCACGTATTTGCACCCCTTTAAATAAAGAATTTCAAAACAATTTTGAGTCCTGTCATAGACATTTGTAAAAGTAACCAATTAAAGTTAAATTACCGACGATAGCCAATTGTGTTTCAAAGATATGGACGATTCATAAAAAACACATTTTGCCCCCTTTTACTGCCTGGGGGTCGAATTTCAAAAAAACGTAAAACTACTTTTTGGGTATTTACGTAAGCAATATTTTGAAGTGAATATCAACTCTCTATCCCGAAGGGTTCGATAGATATCGATAGTTGATTGGAAACACATTTAAGGTCTTTTCACCCCCTTAAATGTTAAATTTCGAAAAATCCTTAAATTGGCCAATACGCATTTTTACGAGTTTCCTATTAAAGTAAAAATCACGATGATAGGCCGTCGGGTTCGAGCTCTATCGACGTTTCTTCGGAAACACATTTCACCCCTTTTCCCCCCTTTAGAGGTCGAATTTCGAAAAATCCCTTCTTAGTGCTCGCCTACGACCTGAGGGGAATTCCCACAAAAAATTTCACGATTCTAGGTTCAGTGGTTTGGGCTGCAGTTTGATATGTCAGTCAGTCAGTCAGTCAATCAGTCAGCTTTCATTTTTATATATATAGATAACGAAAGGTTATTTTATTGAACATTTCTTAAGGCACTTAAATTTGTATTTTCGCCTAGCCTTTTTTTATAGAAAAAGGGATTCCTCTTTTGTGTGATTAAGATATTAAATTGCCTTTCTAAACTAGACAATAATTTGTGCTGAAGTGAAATTATTAAAAATAAATAAACTATTTTACGTTGTTATGTAATTTATACTACGGAGTAGTATTTCTATTATTTACCACTATTAAGACAGAAAACTTCAATTTATATTGTTGATGTATCGGTAAAAAAATATTTCTTCCCTCGTATTCCTGTAATTTTTTTATTTGTTTTTATCACGACTATTCTACATATCCCACTTGCCATAAGTCACACGGAGAGCAATATATCAATACAACGATACAAAATAAACACTTCAGCTTTTACACAGATGTTCTTAACAATTCTTCAACTTGCTTTAGTTCTGTCAATATTCAGTTATTCTAAATAACAAGTACTCACGAATTACCACGAGTAGCGTACTATAAGAAACACTAACGACTGTTTCAGATGCAAAATTCGAACTCAACAACGTCCACAGCTGTTCAATCCACATCACAGGTAATATCTCCGCGGCAAACTACCGCAGTGCGCTTCCAAGTCGAAAATAACCGTTACGTAACGTGTTTGACCTGCTGGATACGATCAACATGTAGCATACCATGAATGAATAATCGCACTGAAGGATTTTACGAGCCGATGGTGGTAATATATATCAGAACGATTTGTATGTTCAAATAAAAATTCTGTGATCCACATCACGCTGACCCACTTCGTGCAAGCACTTGGGGGTGGGAAATACATTACCCTCCCCCCTCCCCAACCCATAGTACAGCTTCCCTCGCTCGCGTATACAGGGGCTATTAATATTTATTACCGCTAACGGATAACTGGAAGGTAGACACAACATTTTGATATTTCGGGGCGCGTTCCACCCGCGGGACTCCATCAATCACGCTGTCAAGGAGGGCTGGTGCAGTTCCAGACTATGTGAATGGAATAATTAATGGCCGGTGGCGCTGCCTACGCCGCCATATTGCTGCTTGTGATGGATAGGCAGAGCTCCCTGTGGCCGAGGATGGAACTACGCAGCAGCTAGTCTATGCGCTCAACTTCTCCGCTCTCTCAGCATCCCAAACTTCCTACGTCTGGGATAACATGTATCCCCACCGATAAAATCTGCGACAACCAAACATTTGAACCCAGCAACATACGAGTATATTCTTACTATCATAAATGACATGCCTATGAGGCCAAACAAAATATTTACATTTGTACGAACCAAATATCATGTTTTGGGTCAACAAATTTAAACAAATTGATTAGCTTTTGGCTGCAGCAGTTTCTTATTGCTAACACCAGCATGTCACTACTCTCTTTCATTAAAAAAAAAAATGCAACAGCCATTTTCTCAATTTTAATATTATTTCGAAAAGAATCCTACTAACTAGAGTCGCATGTTGCAACAACGCTGTGTTTTTTTACGTTGGAAGTAAAAACTTATGGCATACTGTAGTACTTCTTAACAAATTTTTAGAAAGGCGTGTGTTGCGATAGAAACCGCACGAAGGGCACGACGCGACACTAAAATTCTCGTTATTACTGACACTAGTTCGGCTGCCGCGCGAAAAAATTAAAATAATATTAATTGTAAATAGTTCCTTGCCATTACATACTGACCTCTAGTAAGACAGTCATACATGTTTGCAGTACTTCATCAATATTGTCCCTCTTAATATGTAATATATTATAAATACCCATTGGCGTTCCGAACTGAGGAATATGAAATCAGAATTACACGTTTGCTCAGAAAGGTATATGATTTACGAATAACAACAAACAAAAATTGCTCGTAAAATAAATGCAATTTACTACCAACTCGACATTTGAGCACACAGATTTTCAGCTTTGTCGCGTCCGCGACGCGAATAAAATAGAAATACTTTATATAATGAATTCGCGTAACGTTCGCCATTTCTGTCTTTTATAAATCGCTTCGCACGATTTGCTCTCGTCTATCGTGCTATTATAATACCAGCGTGAGGCATATTGCAGGATGTCCGGGAATGACCGTTTAATAATAATGTGGCAACACTGCACTGAGAAACTGGCCACTTGAGCTCCACGTCCAGGTATTATTACATGTATGTTACGTCGAGTAAACATAGAATTATATTTCGACTGCTTGGATTTGAACCTGCATCCACAACATGACGGTCAGATCAGTGGTTAGTAAGATATCTCTGAAGCGCCTTCAGGTCTCAATTGCACTCTTATTAGTCGAGTAGCACGCAAATTATATTTGTAACAGTGTGATAATTTTTCACGTCTCGAGAGACAAGGCACTGAACTACGGATGTGCGGATTATCTTATTTAAAATGTGTTTTTTTTTTCTGTCATTAGGAAGGATGTATGTTGTCTTTTACGTTAAGAATACTGAGCACAGATGCCCTAATAATGTATTTTGAAGGCGCGGTTCATCTCAGTTTTCAACGTATTTTTATATTTGCACCTTATTTTAGACATAAATAGTGATTAAATCTTCATCTCAGGAAATTTTTCTATCTCTTATAGCTTTTGCGTAATGAGTCGTAAAGTTTAAATTTGCACTTTACGGTTTTATGCACGCCACTTAAACTAACTGACATACCAAACCGAAAAAATTCACAATGTACAACAATGTTGTAGGCTATGATTTGACATATATATATAAAACAGAAAAATAAAATATTTTTGTATTTAATAAAAAATGCTGAACTTTGAAATGAAAATCTAAAAATTCCAATTTTTTTTTTAATACACAACTGTATTTGTTTGTTTAATATTTGTCAAATCACAGCCTACACCATTTTTGTGCACTGTGAATTTTTTCGGTTTGGTGTGTCAGTTGGTTTTAGTGGCGTAAAGTGCAAACCTTGACTTTACGACGCATTGTGCAAAAACTATAAGAGATACAAACATTTCCTAAGAGGAAGATTTAGTCACAATTTATGTCTAAAATAACAAAAAAAAAAATATCTGGTACAAATATAAGAATAATAAAAGACGTTGAAAACTGAGGTGACCGCCCCCTTAATTTTCCGATTTATAGAGATTCAAATTGACTATATAGTCAGATGTGGCGTTTATAGATAACGGTCCTCCACCTTTTCAAAAAAAAAATCCCAGAACAGTTATATAGATATACGGATATACGCTCGTTCAAATAATTGACACGTGAAACCTTATTCAGGTGGTCGTCTTCCCAGACCGCTGAGCGTTGTGTAAAGCTTGGGCCGTTACAAGATTATTCGAAAACTACTTATCGCACATAAGGGATGTCTGCTCACGTACAGCACTCAAAGAACGTCACACGGGTGTCAATTCATTTCAGGTTCACCGCTAATCATTAAAACATGTATTGCATATCTTGAGCTTTTAAATTTAAAAATTTTCTTGATTAATTGGTTTAATGAAGGATAGGGAAAACCTGAACCCAGAAGTCCTGGGGTTTCAAGCCTACGTGTTCAGAGCAGCCGAGTAAAACATTTAAAAACCATTATCAGTATTCAATTTCACCCTGAAAACAGTTTGAAATATTTTCTGATTTAATAATTATTTTGAAATACGCAATTTAAATTTTGAACACTGCAGACATAAAGCAAATTTCGGCCGAGAATAAGTCCTGTCTAGGTATGAAAATCTTGGAACAGAATGTTTTAAAAGAGATAGTCACGTGCAATTAAATTGTATCGTTAATCCTACGCCATAAAACGATAGCGTCATCACTTAAAGTCTAATAGAGGCGAGTTGGCAGTGAGAAGACTAAGTAACTGGCATCTAGAGGCTTGGGTAAGGCGTGACGCACAAATTGTGTCGTCCTTATTGTTTCCGCTCTTCTAGGCCTCCAGCCAGACGGACACCTTAACAAATATCTCTTTTACAGACGTTCTCTCCGACTTGCCACGGAAGAAAGACTCCACGAGTAGAAGGTTACATGAAATGGCTAAGGAAGTACACACTTCAGTGACGTGGGAATGCGCAAGTGTTCAGCTTCGATGGAGTTGATTAAACCGGGTAGATTAATTGAAAGAGAGGATAAAACCATCATTCAGCTGTTCTTATAACCGTGAGGTATAAAGTTACTACTCTCGGGTCAGTTTCCCAGAAAAACAGCGACCGAACAAGATAAAAACATTTACATAGGTTAGCGATATTTCAGTGGCTATATTGAGCAAGAGGAACGTACCCTTGGCAAACGGCTGCGTTGGAAAGTTTCTGGAGCACCAGGGTGGCTGTTGTGGCTGGCTTAGTTTTACAGCCAGTCGTTATGTCTTGTTAGGGAGGACTCGTTATTGGCAGAGGAAGGAAGACACGAGGACGCAGGAAGCGTTCTCCTCTGCAGAACGGAAATAGACTCTGCGGCCAGGGCGGGAAGGCTGCACTCAAATTTAAAGCGGGAACGTTCCAAACATTTCTTGATTATACCAGAGTGTGGAAAACTGCTCGGATTACTTCCACGTAGATTAAATTTGTGCTGGTGTAGAAGCTGAGATAGCAAGCGGTACATAAAACTGAACTGCAAGAGATAAACACGTTTAAAGGCGCGGCAAATTTTATCGTCATATTTTTATTTTTATATTTTGCACGGGATATTTTTTTCCTATTTATTGCATAAATTGTTACAAAATTATGTTCTTATGAGTTTTTTATCTGTCACAGTTTTTGCGTAATGACTCGTAAAGATCAAAATTTGCATTTTATGGTTTTCAGTATGATTCTAAAACCAACTGAGATAAACTGAAAAAAAAAAAAAAAAAAAAAAAAAAAAAAAAAAAAAAAAAAAAAAAAAAAAAAAAAAAAAAAAAAAAAAAAAAAAAAAAAAAAAAAAAAAAAATGCAAACACAATGAAATTAAAAAAAAATTTAAAAATCAACAATGTTTTTCTTAAATGCCAAATTATTTTGTTTTGTGGTTTTATATAGGAGACCTCGTAGCGTACAACATCGTTATTTACTGTGAATTTTTTTCAGTTTGGTATGTCAGTCGGTTTTAGGTGTCGTACTGAGAAACGTAAAATGCAAATTATGAAACTTGCGAGACAAAATTTAGTCACAACTGTCTAAAATAATAAAAAAAAATGTAGGGTTCAAATACAAAAATACAAATATGACGATGAAAGCACAAACACTTAACAAAAGTATTTCATAATATTACATCAGCAATATTGTCACTGAAACAACACATGTTTATGTTTCAAATACAATACTTATATCAAATAAACTTAAATATATTTTGAAGTTTCTGTGAATAAGTACAAGGTGGTTACAGCTAAATTTTTAGAAATTGTTGTCATAAACACTTGAAATAACCTACACACTGGATCATATAAATATGTATGTGTAGGAATTCGTAATTATTTTAATAGTATCTTCTTCCTGCGCAGCTTAAAATTCCATAGTGTTTTACAAGGATGACGAATCTCGCTCGGTTGAAGTTTATGTATTGTAATGTATTTCGCTTGGTGCTGTGTTATTTGAAGGTAAAAAAACTTCCTGCTACAAGACCTATCTCTTTATCATAAAATATAATATGTTCTATACTTAACTGCTTCCATTTAACATGTGTTTGCCGCAGAATATGCTTAAATACAATTCGCCATACTACTGATATGCCTAAGAGTCATGAAACCGTATTAAACTATTACTGAACGATCTGTTTGAGGCCACATATTTTGCTATGGTCTCTGAAAACGTAAAGTGCATCTGAACTGTTCCCTCAGTTGTGTTACATGAAAAGAACATCTATTCTTATCAATGTAATTCCGGAATAAGATAGACTCAATATTATGTTTTGTGACTATGAATTTCAAATGTGTGGTTTGATATGTGCTGCACGCACATTTTTTTCTGATTTGCAGTAAAAATATTATTAGAAATGTATGAAACATTTTTAAATACAGCTTACAATTATTCGTAAGAGTGTTTCATTCCTTTAAATTTGAGTTGAAACTCTACGTTATTGAAAATTTTAGGGTTTTCAATTTGCAACAATATACAGTTTGAACATACGTAACTGATAAAGAGTAATAACACTGAAAAAATGAAATTTTTAACAGATTTTCTAACTAGGGATATAATTTAACTCTATCAAGTGACTATAAGACAGAACATAGATTGACCAAAATATGTACTTACTCTAATAAAAGAGTACTTTGCTGACCATACAAATAATAAAACTAAAATATAAATGAACAAACTTTATCCACTTCACGAAATATAAACATGAGTTAAGGTTAATCTCTATACGAGCCAACAATTTTTTCTTGGCAGTAAAATATTAGCTCTTCTTAACTTCGCAGATTGTTTTACGTGTATCCAAACCATTTATATGTTTGGCCACATCATGTCACTTTCTCATTATTTTAAACAACGCAACGGTGGAGAATTTTTGTTAGTGTATTTTTTATTTAATACATCCAATTCAAAATGCAAAACACTACATTTAAAACGATAAAAAAAATTGTAAGAATCTTTTTGAATATGACGAAGTCTTAACCATAACGAAATTATTCAAACTGAAACGCATTGCAGTAATTCGGACAGACGCAATACGTTTGCGGCTCGGCCACGCAGTGTGTCGCAGATGAAAGGTATTGTTATCTGCGTTCCGAGTTTGAACGTTTGTTTACGAGACGCACTAAAATAGAACGGTATGTAGGTTTTTAAATGTTTTGAAACAACCGTCCTCGAAATTCACTTTGCGACTGTGTGATCTAGGCTACGCGGCGAGCGTATCTGCTACGCGGGTTTGTCTACATGCGCGGGGCACACCTGGTTCTGAGGTAGTCTGTACAAGCATTCCTGAAAACATTCGTCTTTCAGGTATAGGCGAATCAGAATAAAGTGAGTACTCAAACAAGCCGTGCTAAATTTCTTTTTTCAGGCAGTTAGTATATTTCCGCGCGTAACGGCTAACGACGGCACATGTCCAACCTCTCTGGACACGTCACTTGAAGTTTGCGCAGTAAGATAAATTGTGCAGTCAGTAGGTATAGGTCGTTCGGGATAAAGTGAGCACTAAAAATTTAACCTCTGAAAAATATCACTAGTCGTTACTGCATATAATTCAACATTAACAGTAGTTACATTACTACTTCTATAATTGGCAGCGAAATTGCGCAATACAGTCTCGTGTATTTTTACATTTAAATACAACAATACCGAGAAAAAAATCAACAGAAATAGAAATATATTTGTTTTACATAATTAATGAACTTTTTTATTAAAATATGTCGGTTCCTACCCACAGCACAATACACCTTACACGCGCAAACATAAAGTGCCGTGTCCAGAGACGGTAGACATTTCCCACCGTTTGCCGTTACGCGCGGAAAGATACGATCTGGCTGAAAGTAGAACTTTGGCAGGGTTTTTTTTTTAAGTGCTCACTTTAACCCGAACCGCCTATACCTATATAGTTTGATCAAAACAATGTATTAGTCATGTAAAATATTAATATGTAGATTTCAGTTAACTTTCTTTCAGTATTGTTGTTATTTAAATAATAAAATACACGGAACTATATTCGGCAATTCTCTGCCAACTGTACAAGCAGTAAGGCAGCTAAGGTTAAGGTTGATTTCAACGCAACAATGACTAGTGATATTTTTAAAGCTTCAGTTTTTAGTGCTCACTTTCTCCCCAAAAACCTGTGCAATAATTTAAAACATTTCACTAAATGCTTAGTCATTTTGAAATGCAGATCTATTCGAATTACTGTTATGATAATTTCCTTGCAACTTTGCAAAAGTAGGACATCTTCCCATCATACTGATAATTTTAGACAATCTTCTTGTAATAACCTACTGCTGATAAACGTCTTGACAATTAGTTTATAACCATAACAAAAAAAAAAAAAAAAAAAAAGGAGGCAACGAGCTTAAACATTCTTTGTCAATACCAAAGGCGTTATATAAGAAATAGTCGGTTACGCTGCTCTTTTGTTACATGACCAAATTGAACGTTAACATAATGCAGGCGAAAATATGAAACTGTCTACTTCAGCAGGAATGAGGGTATAGGCGGTTCGAAATAGAAGTGAGCACTCAAGAATGAACTGCTATAGTTCTATTTTCAGCCAATTCGTATCACTCCGAACGTAACGGCTAACGACAGGAAATATCTAACCTCTCTGGACACGTCACTTGATGACTGCGCGTGTAAGATAAATTGTGCAGTCAGTATGAATCGATACAGTTCAATTAAGTAAAGTTTATTGATTATATACAATACAATTATGTCGATTTCGGTTGATTTTGTTTCAATATTGTTGAATTTAAGTAGGAAAACACACGAAACTATATTGCGTTATTTCGCTACCAACCATACGAGCAGTAAGGCAACTATAATTAATGTTGAATTACATACAGTCAAGGCTAGTGATATGTTTCAAAGGTTAAATTTTTAGTGCTCACTTTATCCCGAATTGCCTATAACAATTGTTTCAACAAAAACTTTGATATAGGACATTGCATGTTATGGTCTGCAATATGTCGCCGTTCATTTTGGTCACACATAGAGATAGATAGTCAGAATTAGCCTTGCACCCCTTGTGCCCGTTGCACCCTCAGGATAGCTAACAACGCACTAATATTTATTTAGCTTTCTCCCAACCAAACCTGTCAAAACGCCAGAAAGCACAGAAACTAATGCCAAACCTTGGTAGTAATACTGTGCGTACCAGAGCACCACATTATCAAAACAAGCGATGTCGAATATACAGTAGTTGATAGTGAACAACCGATATAATAATACAAATGTTAAAAATAACTAGCGTAACAAGAAATGCTACAGCTGAGACGCGATCTTCATTATTGTACAATATAAACGTACATTTAGAGACTAGAAAACTGATATTTGTGTGTACCATGATTTAAATGCAGCTTCCTTAAGAATGCGTAGTAGATTAATAAACGCTGAAAACATAAATTTATTTCTACTCTTTTTTCGAAGCCAATATGGATAAAATACTCAATGACAATCCTAGATAATGGAATTCGCCAACTTTATGAGTAAATATTTATCCAAAATTGCTAATTCGTTACGCGTGGTCTCTTGCGCTGCAGTTAAAATGTACGAGGTTCCGGCATCAGAGATTGTGCCTCAGCAGTTCGTAACACTGGAAACTATTTTGATTAAAACGTCTGCTAAAACTATTGTTTAGGATTGCTATTGTTTAGTTTTCGCAAATTCGCTTCAAGAAACATACAGTTATAGGTTAATGCTTTTAGCGTTGAATTGTGTACCACGCCCTCTTAAGAGTCATTCGCCGTGCCGAAGTGCCTGATAAGAAATTGTGATACGGGGAATGTTGCAGTGCAGAAACATTTTATCATATTTAACATACTTAAAAGCATTCAACAATGACTACATGTGTAAAAATGGTCTGGCTGTATTATCAACGGTCTTCAAATATTGTGCTGCATCCCCCATCACACACACACACACATACACACACACACACACACACACACAAAATATATAACGACGCTCTTGGCGTAATCCACGATTTTAGTTGGCTGCATGAAGCTCTATCTGGCAACACTGTGGTGAGGATAACCGGCGCGTGGGATAACTGGAGGACGTCCAAACCGCACCCCCCTCCCGACGAGGGTAGGATGAGATAAACAGCGGATGCCAGAGAAAGAGCGGAGAAACTGGCGAGGGTGCAATAAGCAGGAGGACGAAGGGAGGGGGGAAATAATAAAGCGAAGAGACGTGAGCTACGAAAATCAGTGGCGCCCCCGCGTCTCGGGACAGCATGTCATTTTTATTCGGTCCATCGCTCGACGAGATCCATTCCATCCTAGGGATGGCTGCTGGGGTGAAGGTGTTCAGAGGGGTGCAGGGGAGATTGTCGCCATAGCCAGATATAGTAATTGTGACCTACTTGCACCTTCTTCTTCTTCTTTTTTTTTTTTTTTTTTTTTTTT
>PNEQ01020220.1:0-11667 GCA_003012365.1 Medauroidea extradentata
TATATATATATATATATATATATATATATATATATATATATATATATATATATATATATATATATATATATATATATACACACATTTTGTGACTCAAAAGACTATACGTGCTGTCACATCTTTCATCAAGGAATCAAATTTGGGGGACGTAAGAATGTTTAACTCGGGACCGTGCAGCTAGTCTCAAGAAAAATATTCTGGGACATAAAATTCCTAGTATCCCTGACCACGTGAAAACCACCCAGCGCGTCGTCAGTTCGTGTAGCCCAGCAGGGAGTCTGTCCCTTCCTCTCCACTGCATTAGTCGCGCTCTTCCCCCACCCTAACACGCCTCCAACCATCCAAGGTCGGCTAGGGGAGGCCGTCACCAGGCCGCACCAAGTGACAGTGCCCAAAATACGCAAAATCTAGCTTCTTACTAGCGAAATAACTAACGATTTTCAGTTGTGACCATATTATGTTTTGGTATCATTTTGTCCAGAACAGTGAGATCTACGCTGGGAACATTTTCTTTTTGCAGTTACAGTTATGTGTTGAGAGATAATTAACTGCAAAAATCATAGATTCAAGCATTTTTTTTAGCATGTATTCAAACATCATAGTCAATTTTTCAAATGTTACAATCAATGATACATCCTTTAACTCTTCCAGGAAAAAAAACTGAAATTTTTATGTGCGCAGGTTCACTTACAAAATTACTAGTCACAAGACACTGCATTCGTCTATTTCTCTCCTGCTGCATAGCGCCCTTAATTGCCACTAGAATTACGGCCCCTAGCCCAGGGACACCCTTGTGTATCGCAACTGCTAGAGATACTACACTTCGTAGTCACTTTTCCAAGTCAGACAATCACTATATTCACTAATTTAGAGGTATTTGACCACTTTGAGGCCTGCTGTTGATTATTCCCGCATGCTGTGTCATTGTATGGTGTTTTAGTTTTTTATTTGCGTAATTATTTCTTCTTGACTGGAAAATTGGAAAATTATTTTGCTCTAAATATAAGTATAAGGAAATAACATAAGAAAGTGTCTTTAAGTTCATGTGAGTAATGTATGGTCATTTAAGTACATGTAAGGGGCGGGGTGGAGAGTCACAAACTGTCATTATATTTTCTCATCAGTTCGTACAAACAAATTTCAGGTAAACCACGAGTGTTGATATAATATGCATTTACTGTACTAGTTATGTGGAAAGTTATTTCTATTTGTCTAAGCCTTCAGATTTTAATGATTATATTTATGAATGGTACATACCCAGCCAACATTTTGGGTTTAATATTATGAAATGTTCTTTATCTTTTTTGTTGGTCTCCATCCTATGCACCACCTTCTCGGAACCCATGACTGGTCCTTCACTACGGTGGTCGCAGACACTGCTCTAGGTTGTGATGGGGTGTGTCGTGTGCATGCAGGAGGGGGGACCGGTCCCCAGGATGACGGGACAGGATGGCGGGACAGGATGGCTGTACTTGTTGTTGACAGTTGTGTGTTGTTTGCAGGACAAGGAGAAGCTAGAGTTACGTCTGAAGCAGCAGAAACGTGCCATGGACAAACTAAAGGAAGAACTTGCTGTAGCTCAGCGCAAGAGGCCTGCCACCTCCCAGAGCTCTGCCCCAGGCAAAGAGAACCACCCTGGCAACTCACCCCTGCGAGAACTTCCTAACAGGCACTTGTGATGACTCGAGCAGCTTTGTATCTCTCATGTGTTGTGATTTCAATCATCGTACTCAGTTGCTAGAATTATTAAGTGGGGTATTGATTCCATTATGAATGTAAACTGAAGTTTTTTATACCAAAATGTTACTTTTTTCTATTTGGTTTTAATAGTTCTAATATAATGCAATGCATAGTTTGTAATCAGTCATTTGTACATTTTGAAAATTTTATTTCATTGTAAAATACACCCTGTAAATATTAGTGTTAAGAAAGCAGTGTTAAATGAATAGTGAGGGAGATTCAAGATAGCCCTAACCATTACTACCATAGTGGGTATGAAGAAGACTGTTAGTAGATTAGTGTAGTGACGAGTGAATTTACAGCAGCAAACTGTTGTTGGTGCGGGTCCACTGGCTGAAATGCTGAACCTGAACCATTGTTTCACTTCAAGGAAGAACAGTGGAAATATTATGGAAAGAGACTATGTAAACTCGAGCCATGTCACTTAAGTAGCTGAAGTGTTGGGTTGTTTAATTGTGGAAACTCTGCTCATTAATGTAAATGTACGTCTTCTAATTCTACATGTAATAAGCTGTTGTAGTATCTTAATACTGTATGTTCATGAAGTTGTTTCACGAGAGCTCACTGCCTGCATGACCAATGAATAGATGCTGACCAATATATCTTAATGTGAAAGGGCTTCCCCCCCCCTCCCCTCTTATCCTCCCTCGCAAAGGATCGTTGAGAAAGATCTGCCAATGTTGGTAGCACTGTTGCTTAAGGCTCAGCATCAGTTGTCATATTGAATTATTTAATTTTTCCCTCTTATGAAATTCTGAGAAGAAAAATGTGAAATTTGCTACTATAATATCAATTCTATTTACCTTGTGCTACAATAAAAATATTGTAGTTGAAGTTTTAACGTATATTTAAGCCACAATCAGTCGAGCAAATTAAGAACATAAAAAAAATTGCTCGACTGATTGCGTCTTAAATGTACGTTAAAAGTTACACAGCGATGCTTTTATTGTAGAGCAAGGTAAATAGAATTGAAATTATAGTAGCAAATTTCACATTTTTCTTCTCAGAATTTCATAAGAGCAAAAAATAAAATAATTCAATATGATGACTAATGCCAGAGCCTTAAGTGTGTAAAATGTTCTATGGGTTCATTTGTGATAATTTTTTGTGATGTAAAAATAATTAAATCTCATACGCAAGCAAGTTTATGAATACAGTGTTATCTTATAAAGTCTTAATGGTCTACGATTATTCCTGTGGCTGGTGTTGCGTGACTATTGCACAGTGGTGATTAGGGACACTACAAAGTTGTTAATAAAACGTCTACGAATCGGTAAATTAAATTATAGATAACTGCTAAATTTCATCATTAAACCATAGCTGCCAACTCTTACGATTTTCCCGTACAATGTATGATTTTGTGCCCTGTTGTACGGTTGTAAGAGTCATGTGAATTATTGTATGAGTTTCAAGCTTTTCTATTTTGTCCCCGTTTGGTTAATTCATATTAAGAAATCTGGTACTGAGGTCTTGTAATTTCGGTACTGAACATGTGGTGTGTAGATCTACAGTGTCGTATATAATAAAGAAATCTGTACTACCGTAGTTTCAGGAAATAGCGTGCTTCGTTTGTAGCCATTGTACAATATTATTCACTACAGAATACCGTATTATTCACGCATCATACGAACGTAACCCGGACATTGCCAAACACCAGATTGATTGTAGTTGTCTTCCTGATGAAATGGCCGTCGTGACTCGTGCAAGCAAAAGTCACGAGACTGTTTTAATTTAAAGTGTTTTTCCAGTTTACCGTTTCTGTGTAGTAATTGCTCAAGAACACGCATTAAATCTTTTGAACTAAAGGAAACTATCGTTTAATTCTTATTTTTCCAGCAAATATGGAAGTGCACGTCGTAGTTGCATAGTATTTGTAAACATGGTTTTTTGCCAAGCTTAAATGTATAATTTTGTTATTGTGGCGGCGCATTTTAGTGCCGGTACTTGTATCGACGTCACATAATTAATAGTCGTAAAATGTAGGTATATTGCAAGTTTAATGTATGGGGAATACAACTTTGCGGTTTTTACAATTATGTTTTATACACAGTAATTGCCAAACCATGCGGATGTTAAAAGCTGTTCAAAAATTTAAAGAATGTGGAATTAATATTGTATAATAGATTAAATACTCTCACATCTGCACGTTCAACGATGTACGATTTTTTTCTCAAATCCACAGTATTTGCAATGTCAGAGTTTTATGGTTAGGTGTGCCAAGTGTGATTAAATTACCTAATTTGCACTCTGTAAGAATTTTTCGTGCATTTAGGGAACTGTGCCAGAGAATTTAAAAGCTGTGTTACCAGAAATCGTGATGTAGGGGCCTATGTATTTCTGTATTAAAATCTGTAAAGTTTGTAAACTTGCAGAAACCGAAACTACCTATGCTAGGTTTATTTAGATTTGTATGAATATTAAAGTTAAAACAGTTTTTATGATGGTACAACAAAGTAAGCCAACTGTAAAATACGTTCGGTAATTTCCCTGTTTTGTTTTCTTTATAATAGTCCTAGGGACGCTATGTAATTTTAACCATGAACACAATATAGGAATAGTAGCCAAAATTGTAGCTAATTTTATTTATTACTCAGCATGTTATAAATTTATTTTACATACAATATTTTGACATGTTCACAGTGTAGTATTTTATTTATAAAATAGCTAAAGTGTTTTAGTTCAATGGCATTTACATACACACAACACGTGAAATGCCACGACTCATTTACGCACAATTTTACTCATTTTGAAAAATGTACTATTTCTGAATCCTTGAGGTTGGCAGCCATGTAGACAGAATCTTCCGCATTTTTGTCAGATAAAATAAACACAAAAACAAAATATGTAACGTAAATTCTGAAAATTTGTACTGTAACAATGCATCACTCTTTGAACATAGATGCCTAGATACATTATATAGTTTTCTTTTTTCCATAAATCCTGGCTACACGCCATAGAAACGAGAATCTAGTCTGCGTCATTGCAGCTAATTCAGAGATTATCGATTGCGGTCCAGGAAATGCATAGATTAACTATGGATTGTGGCCCAGCAGATGCAGATATCCACTGTTGATTGTTGAACAAGACTTGATCATAGTCATTTACCTTTGGCCATCATAATTTACCCAACGAAAATGTAAACATTTAAAAATGGTGTACAATACTGTAACTGTTAAACACATTTTTTCCAGGTATAATTATCTTGTAACATATTTTGTGTGACAATATATTGTGTAAGATAAATGCAAAATGGTTATAAAACAAATTTTTCATGAAATAATTCTCGTTTTAACCAATTTTGTGCTATTTTCATATGTGTCGAAAGTTAGCCTCGGGAATCTTATCATATGTCATAAAAACACCATTCGCGACAATGACCTATCCATAGTGATGAGAGTTTATTAATTCAGCAAGATGTTAGATAGAAGCAAGGCGTGAGGCTGTTAACAAAGATTGTTGTAACGGATGGCAGAGGCTTGCTGCATTGCCACAATGATGCTAGTGATTTATGTGTGCTAACATATCCAGTGGTGTTTGCATGTGTGCATCTGAGATGTGAGGTGCAGTGGAGTTGGAGTGCAGCTAGCAATTTGGCTAGATTGTCTTCTACCTCGTTTATTTGGTTTTAGAAACATATGTTTAGCTCTTTTACGTTTTATATTTTTTGTATACTCATTCTTTGATTATTGTGAAATATCTTTGGTACAAATGTGTTAAAATTGAATTTTATAATTGTGGTGCAATTTATTTTATCTGTATTTAATTACTGGGCATTGTTACTATGAATAGAGAGCTGAGATAATGTGCAGGTTGAATACTTGTGTGCCACAGTCAAGCAAGTAAACGTATGGTTTGAAGTAATGAGCGGCATGCTCACTTGGTTCTAAACACACAAGTTTATCTGATAGTACTGTTGCAAGGTCATATAAACCTTTGTATATGTGTACCAAGTGTAATTATCAGAAAGGAGTGGAGAATGTGAACTGACGTGGTTTTCTGCTCACTTGACAACGTCACGTAGAAATATATGCCAGTAGTAAATGAAACAGTCTGGTGGTGTTAATTCTGTCAAGTTTGTATGACTGGGCGAGTGCTGTGCCCAGGTACTGGGACGAGCAGCACCTCGACCAGACTGGCTTGCTGTAACTGTCCTTGTTGTGTAGCTAGCTGAGCATGTAAAGGGTAGTTAACATTTGTGATCCATTAAGACCTAAATAAATACACTGTTCCATAAAAACCTAAGTACCATATGTTGACCCATGTACTTTAACAAATTTAGGTTTAGCTTTCAGAAGGGTGAGAAAAATTACCATGGGAAACTGTTGCAAATATTTTGTGCTGTTTTCTTAAAGATAGTTAGGGAAGCAGGACTAATGACTCGACCTTTAATTTCCAAGTACCGTATTTGCCAGCATATAGGACGACCCCGCATATAAGACGAGTCATGGTTTTGAAGATACAAAATCTTGTGGGGGGGGGGAAGTAAATAATTAATTTTTAAATTCCCGACAAAAATATTTTTTTCATTTGCCAGGAACATTAAAAACTTAGTTTAAATATGTTTAATGCATTTATTACCATTATATAAACATAGGAGACAAAGAAACCAATAACATGGCTACTACTGCCCTTCGGGTGCCCAAGAGTCGAGGAAATACATGGCGGTGACACACGTGGCTGGCTACATCATCAGTTGCCGGCAGCTGTGCGCTACTTGGGGCACTGAGGCACGCCGCGTGCTACATGGCAACGTCGAGCTACACAACAGCTGCTTGCTTGTATCACATTCCTGTGCGTTGTTGTTACCTGCCAGCCTAGCACTAGACAGTAGACACATGAATGTGTGGTATGGTACCTATATCCTCGTTTTCTCCGTCCAAGAGTTGTGGGATGGCGAGACAAAGGATCTAAGCGTGCTCCAGCTGCATAGATTGCCACTTCGCTGCGAGGTAAACGTGTCGTTTGTTATGAATGTTGCTTATCAAAATTTTGTACCGTAAATTTTATTTAAAAAACAGGGCAGTTGTTTTCATTTGTGAAGAAAAACGTAATTCCTTGAAACATCATAAAACTCCACAGCTTACAGCTTAACTTTCAAAAGATTTTTAGGTTACCAAAATTTTTTGCACCTTCATACAGTAGAGCCCCGATTTAACGAACTCGGGGAAAAACGAAAACAGCGGTTTAAGGAAAGTATTTTTAGGAACTATGAAAAAAAATCCAAAAACTTATGAAATAACTAAGTAATTTCGATAAAATAAAATATTTTTCCTCTGGGAGCGCTCATTGTTACTAATTGGCCATGCAGGGTGTTACAAAAAGGTACAGTCAAACTTTCAGGAAACATTCCACACACACACAAAGAAAATATGTGATATGGACATATGTCCGGAAACTCTTAGTTACAAAGTATAGTGTAAGTCTATTGAAAATACGCTTACTGACTGCAGTATAATAATTTTTCTCCATAGATAGTGTCAAACCATCAGTCAAGAAACAGAAAAAAAAATCGTTAAAATTCATGGAAAACTTCGGCTGCGGGAGTGATTTTGAGCCGAGCATGAGGCCAAGCAAAGCTGGCTGAACGAGCGACGCTGTGTTGCGTAACAAATGCGCGCCTAGATCCTCATCTGGGTGACTGGCGAGTGAACCAGCATCTAGATACCCAGTCTACACAGTGCGTCAGCAGACAGCACGGGTACTAATTCACAGATAAATAGTTCTTCGCGTCTCTGTCAGAATGTGCTACCGTGCAGGGTGCTTTACCGACTAGTTCTTTTGCTGATACAGTGGTGTCCAGCGTGATTATTTTCTGACACTTCCTGTGATAAAACCAACTTATCTATAAAATGAAATACATTTTTATACTATTTATGCATACATTTACAATGAATTTATTTACATAAATATGTTTCGCAGTTGCTAAAAAAACGCTTGAGTGCAAAATATTTTTAGGCAGGCAGCAACCAGTTTGTTTCACGAGCGCTGCAGCCTGTAAGTTACAATGGCTGCCGTTGCACGTATTTATTAATTTACCGTTATCTCTCAAACTTTTACTTCAGTTTCCATGGCTTTTTTATAATGGAAATTTCTTGGTGGCGCGGGAGAGAGACGGAAAGAGAGACGACTCGGCGGTGTTCATCACTTATCACGTGTTCATGCGCGAGCGAGTGGGTGGCCAAACTCACCGGGCGTGCGCTCGGCTCAACAAGTGTTCCCCTGCCCAATATTTTTTTTCTTTTACGGCCGCGGCTTACCTATTGATGGTAACTGTGGTATGTTGTTGTTGTGGGCTATAATACTTTCTAACAATTACCTCCATTTCCAGCTAAAAATACCAGAGGATTCAACTTGTTTAGGGGTGGGGAGGGGTAAAAATGTTTAAGTTGGATTTAATGAAACCTTTATAGTAAACATTTTCGGGTCCCGTGGCATTTTGTTAAATCGGGGTTCTACTGTATAAGACAAGTAGCAATTTTTGTAGGCCAAAAACCTGTAAAAGTAGTCTTATATGCTGGCAAATACGGTACGTAGTTGTTAACTGTGGTACACAAGTTTAATTCTTATGTGCAATGTGACACTTGTAGCTACAACTATAGCTGGCTGGAAATGCTGTTCAAACATTAACTAAATTGTATTTTCAGTGAAAGTGGAAAATAAAAACTATAAGCACTCTCATCTTTACTTTGTTAACCTTTGAACACACTTTCACGAATCTTCCATTGTAATGGTGATTTGTTATACAGAAATTTTGGTGATGTAACAGGAGCAAAACAAAAAGAATGGCAGTATGAGAAAAAAATACAAATTAGCTTGCAAGTAATTGGCGTGAATTTCAGTTGAAGCAACTTTACTATTTGTTACAATATGAGTAGTGAACTCAAAACATCCCGTTTGTTAATGTGAAGTGACGTGGCACGTTACAAGTCAGTGCACGTCACAATGTAGTTAGGAGGTTGATGTTCAGGAACAAAGGTGTGTAATAAGACAGGTATACTAGAGAGGGTTGGGGTGAGTGAGCAAGAGACTTTGGTCAGTACTCAGCATTGAGATCTTCAGTGCAGGTGAGAGGCGACATGAGGTGAGTATGGACCAGCACTGGAAAACAAGACTTAACGGACGCCGCCTGCCTGCGCATTGCAGGCTCACAAATGTTTGACATATGGACTACCTTGAAACGTGCTTCAAATGCCCTATTGCGTCTACAAAGCTCTGAAATAGCTTGCAAGTTTTCCGCCAAACCGGTTTTAATATGCGACACTAACTGGTAACCATATAGTTTTGTGGTGGAAAGTATGTAGCGAAATTAAGTGCACATCACATTCTGAGTTTCACAAACATCTGGTTAGTACATTTTGAATTATGGCAGTCAGAAATAAACAATTTTAGCTGTGTTGGAGGGCTTAGAAACAGTGTTTTTAATGAGAACAGTGTCTTCATTCAGGTTCCTATTTTGTCTGAAGTATTTTCTTGTGTGTTGGCACAATGGCACACGTGGAATTGTTTTGCAGAAAACATCTGTTTACGAAGACACTGAAACATGTTCAAAACAAGGGGTAGGCAGCTGCCTTATTAGTTATACTGGCAACTTTTTTTTTAGTTCTGACAATAGTACATTAACAATTATCATTTATAAAATTTAAAAACAAGAAGTTGTCAATGTAGGCTAACTATAAGAAGGCTTTTTACCTCATGTTCAAGTACCTTAGAAGAATTATTCAAAGGCATAAAGGAAAGATGCCACAAAATTAAAAATAATAATACAAAACCATGTTTTGTTTAAAATTGTAAGAACTGTTCCATGTCTTATATTGCTTACTTTTTACAGGTTGTGCTACCTTACAAAACTTAAGAATGGCTGACATTAGTGGATTGTATTATCCTTATGTACCATGTTTGCCAGCACATTAGGCGAGTCATGGTTTTTATGGTACAAAATCTTGTGGGGGAAAAAAAAAAAAGTAAATTACGACTTCTGAAATTCCCAGCATAAAAATAATTTTTTCCTTTACCTGAAACCTAAATATTTAGTTGAAATATTTTAATGCTTTTATTATTGGTATACAAACATCATAGGGGACCACGGTCTATGAAGGTAGAGGTCTTGACAACAGTAAAATTTAGTTTTTAAATATTTAAGATGTAGATGCCCATTGCAACGATTCTAAAATCTTGTAGGGCACGAAATATAGTTTTTGTGCGAATTTGTTCACTAAAATAATAATTCATATATATATATTTCTTCAGACTACACTTATAAACAGTTCCACACATGCCAATGCATTTATGGACATGGAACATGCATTTACTATATCTGCTTACCTTATTAACATTATTTTATGTAAATAATTGCAAAAATGTTAAAATGTGAGATGTAAAAAAGACAAATCTTCCACCAAATTACTACTAGCGCTCGGCGACATGAAGGGGTCACTTTCTCTTGCTGGAGAACATGGGCAGTGTCAAGACCTCTACCTCTTAGACCGTGTAGGGGGGGACAAACGAATAACATTGGCTACAACTGCCCTCCAGACACCCAACAGCCAAGGAAATGCACGGCGGCTGTAACACGTGGCTGGCGTCATCACTTGCCAGTAGATGCACGCTACTTGGCAACGCCAAACTGAAGCAGCTGCTTGCAAGGGCATCACATTCCTGTGCACTGTTGTGGCCTGCTAAGCCAACCACTAGACACACAAATGTTTTATCCTGCCGAGGATGGTGTTGCGCATTGATAGACTAAACGACAATTGCTAGTTCGGTATAAAATACTCCTTTATCCTGTGATTACGAATATCTGATTTATATTACTAATATGTTTTTGTAAGATTGTTTCAATCTAAACAAATTGCAGCATGTTTTACAGATATCTTAAACTTGGCGCTTAGTCTAGTAATGCATAACACCGTCTAATGGACGACTTGAAAAGAGGCGGAGCCTAGAAGTTACGGCGAGGCTCGCCAGACGTGTTGCTGGCAACTGTGGGAAACACGAACGTAAACAAATGTGTTTTCAAAAGGACGAAGCAGCGTATTGAAAGAGTTAGTATGGAAGAAAGCACTGAATTACTTTAAAACTTTTGACATGAGTAGTGGTTTTAGTTTTGTAGGGAATTTGAGAAGTTGCAGGCTTTTCAAAGAAGGTTACTGTTTGTTTCATCGTGTTACAAAGATGTGAGGACAACCAGAAGTCAAAGTGCTGTTTTTATGAAAACGTGTTGTTACCGACGACAAAAGAAAAATTTGTGCGACAGAACGGTGTATTTATAATTTAGTGGATAAATGGATAACGAGTTTCACGTTACATGCGTGTAAAGCAGGGTATGTATTTTGCAACTTAGCCAGCATTATGAATTGCTCATTGAAAAATGTAACATGCATGGTGCTTTCGAGGTTAGGCCTACATCAGTAATATTATTGTCGCATACGAAATAAGTTGACTATGCTTTTACTGCTCATATTCATGTGCAAGTATTAAATAATTGTTAAATTTGTAAGGCATTTAACACGTTCAAACAAAAATTTTGGAGTATAAATAGCAAATAAATATAGTATAGGATAGGTTAATTCCATGTCAGACATGGCAATGTCCTAGTTTTTTAGTTTAGTGGCATTTTATCATTAAATTTGGACGGCCCGGTTCGTCTGTATCCTTTACATACAAATCAATAATATACGTCGTCCTTATTAGATACAAAGTTGGGTCGCACGATAGTTTTTTTTCTACAAAATCTGCCAATTTGGACACGCAGTAAGTAAAACAGTTGAGAAGTTTACGAGTGGAAGGCTTCACTTGGTATAGTAAAATTGCTTAAAATTCACAAAACAGTATACAGTAAAATATATTATCTGCATTTTCGACGTGCAAATTAATTCTTGGCAAAACTACAATTATTTTCAAAAAGCAGTCGTGCCCAAATATCAGTAC
>PNEQ01020222.1:0-30724 GCA_003012365.1 Medauroidea extradentata
GTACATAACCCTATAATCAGTTATTGAAAGTTGAATACGTTATAATAAATACAAAGTGTAGAGTTAAAATTAATGTATTAAATACTGTGAGGACAAACCAAGGAATAATTCGTAGTCAGGTCGTTGAGCTAGACGGCGCGGCGTCGCGCGCCAGAGATATTCTGTCTTCAACCTGCCGCCAAAACCAAAGCGATTCGCGAAACTCGTCAAGAGGGGCATAAATGTTAATTTTATACTATCCTTTTAGTTTCGTCTACTGACACCCCCCATCTATCTCGTAAAACAAAAAAGTTTCTCGCTTACTATATTTTACCTTGCATTTTCCGGTCAAAAATTTTCATGCCATAGTTAAACTTTTTTTACATAATAAATAACAGCCATAAAGAAAATTAATGAATAGCGTCATTGACAAGATAGTTCAATTATACTTTGTAATTTTTTTTAAGTCGATTGACCGAATAGTTTTCGATTGGTGATGAGTAGAGACATGAACTTTTCGCGAAAGGAATTTTGCCCCACTTTGTTCCAGTACCTTATGTTCATGTCTGCAGTTCTGCTTCATAGATATTGGCAGCGTGCCTTTGAACTGTGACGTTTCTCATTTGACTGTGCCAATCACAATACGATTACTGTAACACCACACGTCTGTGATTTGCGTGTAAAACCCCACGACACACGAATGTCAAAACATCCAATCTCTGACCGTGAAGCAAGTCTGCAGACGTGCACACAAGTCACTGACACAAAGTGAGGCAAATTTCTTTTCGCGAAAAGTTCATGTCTCTAGTGATGAGTTAGGTTTCTGCGATTTTTCGGGAGCGCGAGCATGACTTCGCTAGCGGTAGCTGCGAAAGACCCAAAATGGCGGACGATTATACCTAGTCTTTATAGAGCCCTAATCTAACGTTATCCGTCACCAGCGCCGAATACATCGATTTTAAGTGCTGATCAAAATTTATCATTCACTCATTCTCTACCTCTAACTATTCCCAACTCAAATGACACTTAAGACTGGATTTCTGCTGTTCCTTACTGTAAACAAAAAAATATATTCTGCCAACTACGAACTTCTTACCGAATTTATTTTGTTCCCCTAACTGACATAAAAATTGTAGGCATATTTACGATCAAGGCCGTGGAAACTGAACCCTTATTTACCAAAACCTAATTTCTAAACTTTCAAATTCTTATTCAGCAATAACTTAATGCATTAAGTAAGATATTGTTACTTATGTACACAATGTAATAAATGAAACCTATTACAGATAACACAGCATACGTATAATTAATCCTGAAAATATTATTGATGCCATACCTCCCGAACACTTTCGTTATTCTCATTGATGGCAATAAGGTTTCAACTTTTGCAAAAAAAAAAAAAAATAATAATAAAAAGCAGTCTTTAATTTCTATTAATGTAAACGAACAATCCATCGGCAGTTGCGAATGTTCTGAGAAACATTAAAACCAGGCGGAAACAATTTCTGTCTTACGAAGTAAATACTGTTTTTGCTATGCACATCACGTAATTTTATGGTCTTAAACTGTAAATTTCCCGCTGCCTACCAGAGAGTTGTGGAGTGAGTGAGGATATGAATTTACTTGTTAAATTACATTCGGCGGCGTGGTCATTTTTACTGATATCGATTACGAACAAAAATATTTTCTGTTAAAAGGGCCCTATGCGGGAGACGTTAGATGCCGCGTTCTAGGTATGGAAACAGGCAGGCAATAAGAGCTAGACTGGCTGGTGCGTCAAATACCGTGTCACCTTTATGGACGGGGCGCGAAAACGGCGTGAAGTGTTTAGATTCTTGCCTTCCTCTTATGAGACTGTAAGCAATGACCTTGCTTATTTATTTACCGAAAATGTATCTTTATCTACGACAAGAAAACATTTAAAACTATGCGTCCATATTATTTAATACCATGATATCTAGAGAACAATAATATGGACGCATAGTTTTAAATGTTTTCTTGTCGTAGATAAAGATATTGAATACACGTTAAGCAGTATTCCTTAAAAAAATAATTCTCTTAACACGCTACAACTAAAGGCACGTTTACACTACGCTGACGTTTCGTGTTAACACGTATTAACACGTGTCATCACATCACGTCAGATCACGACATAACATGGCGAAGTGTTCACATTGTTCTGATGCTGCGTTGTACTGTCAGATAACATGCTGATACGTAACAGGGTGCACAGTTTTGTGAACAGTAGTTGAAATGGCTGAAATCGCTCTACTTATAGACGAACTTGATGAAGAGGAAGAGTGTGCAGTAGCAGTATGCATCACGTTAGCTCAATAAAATGAAAGAGAGTGGGTACATCCTATAAATGCAGACAGGCCAACAATGGGTGAAATTCATCATTTTATGCCACAGCTTCTGGACGACGAGGAGAGGTTTTTAATGTACTACCACATGACGAAAAATTAGTTTTATGAGCTACTACATATGGTAGCGCCAAAACCGAGGAAGTGTGACACTCAGTTAAGAAGGAGCGTATCAGTCGCTGTGTGTTTGAGGTAAGAAAAACTACTATTATGTTATTGAAATATTTAATGTTTATGCATACACACAATAAATCACAATTAAATTATACAATGCTGTCTGAGACATACTGCATTCGTAATTGTAGTTCTCTGGTCTGGGACATGTATTGGGGTCAACTTCATGAACTAGTGTGTGCAGAAGAATGTGATGGAGGGCAACGTGTTTCAGGACTATAGCTTGTTTGGGAACGTTGAATATCACGTAACCCAGCATGAAAGACAACATTACCAATTTCCATTTTCACTCTTGCTTGTTCCTCACGAGTAAGTTGTTTGACAGTTCCACCCAAGCTTAAAAATACAGGTCTGTCTCGTCTTGGCGATTATTTTTGTGTTCAATAAATGCAGCAACATTGGAAAGATACTGAGATCTCACACGACTATTATCTTTCACAACTTTGACCATGTCCTGAAGGATTAAGTCAACAGGAAGTTTCTTCTTTCTTTGACGCATGTTCATGTGTGGAGGATTTTTGACAGACGTTTGCGGGGGTAAAGGTGGGAGAACAGGGATGGTGACGGTCTGATAAGTGCTGAGAAATGTTTACTATGGTAGGTATAACCTGCGAACTGTCCACGACTTACACGAGCATACAACAACTCGTAAGTACGCAGTAGTTCTATTAGTTGCTCCTCCATTTTTGAGTCTGATGCATAACACGTCTGACGAATATCTGGGATCCCAGATCTTGTTGTGACGCGCGTTATAGCGTGTTATGACGTTCTTTGAGTCAGTTTACGTAACAACACATCATAACACGTCACATCACAACAATGTGCTCACTCCCAGTTATGACGACTTTTTTCTGTAACACTTGTTAACATGTGTTTACACGTGTTAATACGTACTAACATGTAACGTCAGCGTAGTGTGTACGTGCCTTCAGTTCATGCACAAGTTATATAGGGCTCCTAAAAGAGAGGACTCTTGCAACATAAGTAAATATGAAGGAAATAATATGTGAAATAATGATACCGAGTGCATTCCAGTAATGGAAACACTAATTACGTCTTATGAACAAAAAATAATTTTTTGGACGTACGCTATTGCGGGCGTATGGCGTGTGTCCAAAAATACTTTTATGTTCATAATATGAACCCATTGCAATAATCCTTCAAATATCACTTATTTCGTCTTATTTTCAGGATGTTAAATAAACACTCTAAAAGATCTTACAGCAATGTCGATATCACCGAGATCAACAGAAAAGTTTCTGTAGTTGTATAAATGTATTGGTTTGATAGGTACTGAGAACAACATATATTAATGCAACATGTACATCACTGTCCTTGTTTTCTCCTAGAATATAGGCAACGCCTTTGAATATTAAGTATTAAATACTCATTTTACTAAAACGAAAGCATTTTGGGTTTTGTCTTTTATTTTTTGTTTTTCAAATTATGGATAATTTTTTAAAACGGAAGTTTTTGAAACCAGAAAAAACGAAGAAAGTGAGTAACAGTTTCATACCCACAATAATGATCTGAAAGTGTTTCACGACCCTTTCATTATGGGGTCTTAAGGGTGCCGCCTACCTGAGCGTTAGATGCTCAAAAGTGACGGAGCAGTAAAGTGAAATTAGATGGTGACGACATAATCTTGTTGGTGGAACGTCTGTGCCAAAGTTCAGTGCTTGTCGCAATCTGAGTTTCATATACATTCGGTTAAATCATTTTGAATAACGGCATTCTGAAAAGGCCTCTTTAGCTGTGTTGGAGGGTTTAGAAACTGTTTGTAATGCGCATGGTGTTTTAACACTGACCTTACGACGTTATCCGAAATGTGATTTCTTTTCGTACATTGGCACAATGGGCGTTTGTGAAACAACTTCATAAATAACAAGAAGTTACCAGAATAACTGAGCCAACTTTCCTGAAAATAGGCGCAAATTAACCCTGAAAGTTAAAATAGTTTGTGTAATCTGGGAATATTAAATAATGATATTGACTTAGACGTATGACACACGAAATGTAAAAGTAAAAAATTAGTATCCAGTACAATAAAATTGGGGGGAATAATTTTGAGGAATCTTTCTATCATAAAGATAAAAAATAGCTGCCGTTTTCAAAATATTACAAAAGGATAAATGAGATACGCAAAAGGGAAGTCAGCTTAATATGTAGTATGTATACAGAGTTTTGATTAAATTCCTGAAAAAATATCATCAAATAAGTTATATCAAGCAAAAACATAAAAATGACCACCATTATGAAATTATGAACTCAGAAGGAACGAACTACACAAAAGTCGAATCAACTACGTATGCTTTGTATGTGTACCGAGTTTGCTATATATATATATATATATACATATATATATACTAACATATGTATTACTATGCTAAGAATACGAAAATGGCCACCATTTTGAAACTATGAACACGGGATGAACGAAATGCACAAAAGTAAAGTAGATTTGCACGCGTAGTATATATATATATATATATATATATATATATATGTGTGTGTGTGTGTGTGTGTGTGTGTGTGTGTGTGTGTGTGTGTGTGTGTGTGTACCAAGTTTGGTGCAATCCTGAAAAATATGTCCTAAGGTATGGAATATAATGCTAACATATCAAAATGTCTGCTATTTTGAAAATATGAACACGGGATGAACGAAATATACAACAGTAAAGTCTTTGTATGCATATGTGTACCATGTTGCTACCAAATTTAGTATGCAAGAGAAAGTAAACCTTTCTATAGGGATGATATGAGTATAATTAGAACGAGGCAGTTGGAACTTCATAAAATTATTTTTTTTCTTCGGTAATTGTACTTTAACTAAAAAATTATAATTTTCTCTTTTGGTTAAAAGTTTCACTCTAAGCAAAATGAAAAGCATGTCAACCCTAGACACTAAAAATAATTTTGATATATAGTTCGTTTCATTAATATAACATAAACAGTTTTCTAAAAAAAAACTTGAACTTCGAAAATAATCGTAAATTTGGTCTAGTATGTGCTGCTTTCGCTAGACAGTGGCATGTATTGAAACTACTCGCAGTGACTTACTACTGTGAGGAGAAAAAAATACATTACGAATATTGCGCCGTTCAGTATTTCCCCTGAGGACTGAATCGGTTCGCGATTAATGAATGAATACATGCAGGCAGGGCATTTTTCCTAATACCACGTGCAGGCACTATTGCGCCGAGTGAATACGGATCCACTCTATAAAATTGTTAAATAGATCTAAACGATGAACGCAACGTCATTAGATATTCAACTAGTAGATCTAGGCACACAGGACATGAAAAGGAAGCGGCCAGGTTGCTCAGACCAGGATTCGAACCTGTGTCACCTTGAATGCAAGTTTAGAACTTCACCCGTGCGCTACATTGTTTGGGGCAGAGTTCAAAACAACTTTCCACGTGAATATATGCTAGGTTTCTCAATTAATGGCGTTCTAGTACAAATTCAGGGATAGATTCATAATTATAATTACTGACATTTTAATACTATTGTACATCACAGGAGATAGAAACGTAACAAAATTCGTTCGACATTTCATCATACTATTTCCGTTTGATGTGGAACGGAAGAATAACACCAAAATGCAAACAAAATCCTGAAAGTTAAAATCGTTTGCGTAATCGAGGAATATTTAATGATAAAAATTATTTAGATGTATGATACACGACATATACAAAAGATAAGTAAAATTTCTAAGTAATGAGCCAGTAACCAGTTTAATAAATTTGGGATTTTTTTTTCTGAAGTGTCTTTCTATCATAATAATAAACAAAAAATAGCCTCCCTTTTCAAAATAATACAGATGGATAAACGAAATATACAATATTGTATGCAATATAGTTGTACCAAGTTTGAAGAAATTCTGAAAAAATAAATCCTTAGATACGTATTACTATGGTAAAATATAAATATGGCAGTCATTTTGAAAATATGAAGTCAGGGTAAACGAATTACACAAAAGTAAAATCAGGTTTGAATCAGTACCAAGTTTGATGAAATTCTGAACATTATTTCCTAAGATACAGATACTATGCTGAAATAATAATAATGGCCACCACTTAAAAAATATGAACTCAGGATGAACAAAATAGGTACATAAAATTTAAATCAGTTTTGTATGTAATATACGTGTACCAAGTTTGGCGAAATTGTGGAAGATATTTCGTATGACATGTGATAATAAACTAAAAGTATAAAAATGACCTCCATTTTGGAAATATGTGCACATGCTCAACGAAATTTAAATTATTTAACTCAGCTTTGTATTTCGTATACGAGTACAATGAAATTCTATAAATTGCTTCGTAAGATACGGAATACTATGCTAAAAATAAAAAAAAGTTACTGCCATTTTTAAAAAACATGTACACAGGACGAACGAAACGCAAAAAATGTGTATGTAGTACTTACATGAGTAGCAAGCTTGGTGAAATTCTGAAAAAAATATTTCCTAAGATACGTGATATTATGCTAAAAAATATTTTAAATGACTGGTATTTTTAAAATTTGGAAACAGGATAAACGAAATTACTCAAAAGTCAATTAAACTTTGTATGTAGTGTAGTATAATATATGGGTATCAAGTTTGGTGAAATTCTGAAGTATGGTTCCTTAACTTGACAGAAAAATTCCAAAATGGCCGTAATTTTGAAAATATCAACATGGATATTTAAAAGTCAATTCAGATTAAAACTACTATATGTGTACAAATTTTGATGAAATTCGGTTCAATGATTAAAACGTTTTTAGGGACACACACACACACACGCACACACCTAGATACATACAGGCACACCCACCAACACAGACACACGGACAGGAAGGTGATCTCATAAGGCTTCTTGTTTCCTTCGGAAAGTAGGCTAAAAACCTGTTTGCGAACACACTGCAACGCATTTCAAGCGTGTGGTAGGCGTCACCTTAAGAAGCCTCCCTATCTGCATTTGAAATGCGTTGCAGCGAGTTGCAAATTATATTTCTGTACCTATGAAAAGAAAACACACTTCAAACTATGTCACTATAGTTTCGAAAATTCGGCACGTTTATTTAAAACACCATTTTCGGGGCCCTCAAAATGGCAAAAAAAAAAAAAAAAAAAAAAGGAGGTTTCAGGCTGACGTATCTGTAAAAATAACAACCGGATTCGAAAAACACAACTATAGAAACAAGGGTCAGACTTTCAGCTATGCTAGCCACAATTAAACAATGTGGTCACAGCTTTAAGTCCTGTAGGAAAAGAATAATGGTAAAGCACTACACGCCAGCTGAGTAGCTTGCATGGAGAGTCGATAATGTATAACATACGTCGGTCAACGACAACCTTACCACTCCTGCCTCACACACACACACACACGCAGCCTATCTAGGCAGGCCTCTTAAGAGCCGATGAGGATGAAGTGAGGGGAAGGGACAACACAATAGCCCTGCCCGGGCAAGGATTCGAACCCAGAACCTATCGCACCGCTAACTCTTCGCATCATGAATGTTTCAGCAATCATGTGTCCGACCATTGTTTCAACTCAGATTCATCGTTGCGGTGGACGGATTAACAGGATTTATATCTGTCCTTACACACATTGTTACTTAAATGGTTCATCACGAATTGACGGCATAACTTTCAAAACCACTTATCGACCATATCCAGTTTTAACGGAAACAAAGCTGGCATTTTGGGATACTAACGAAAATAAAATATGGCAGGTTCATTTTTGCACATAATTTCAATTGTCAAATTATGGTTATGAATACGACATATGTTGACATAGTTCGTAAGTTGTTATATATATTTACGAATGAATATTATGGACATTTCTTGCTCTAAAGATAGCAAACTTATCACAGACGGCACTTCGTATCTCTACGCCTTCCAATATATAGCAGTCCTGATTTTTAAAACAAAATGAAAGTTCAATGAAAACATACATTTTCGTCTGATTTTTAAGAGGGGCAGGTAATTTTCCAATTAAATCTGACAACACACTCATGTGTAACTAATCAGCTTTATATAAAAAGTATGTTTAACTCAATTTTTTAAAAATTTAATTATTGCGTATGTATCTGGTGGAGAAGGGTTCCAAAATGGATATTTATGTTGACGCATCATCATAGTTAGGGTAGGCATACGTTCAATAGGCCCAAGATTACGTACAGCGAAAATATAATGCTAGCTTTTGTTTTCCTCGTAACGATGCCACATTCTGTAAACTGTGAAGTAATGAAGCATTCATAACAAACCCAAGAAAACTTTTAGCACCATAAATTTAGGGCCCGGTAGTTTTCGCGAAAAGATTTTTGCCCCACTTTGTTTCAGTGTCTTACGTGCACACCTGCAGTTCAACTTCATGGCTATTGACAGAGTGTTTTTGTGCAGAGTCGTTATTCATTTGACTGTGCCAATCAGTACACGGATAACTGTCACACATCACGTCTGTGATTTGCAGGTTTAAACTCCACACGCTGGGTGTTACGGCATCCAATCACTGACCACATAGCAGAGATGCAGGTGCGCACGTAAGACACTGAAACAAAGTGCTGCAAAATTCTTTTCGCGAAAATTACCGGGCTCTACTCTCGAATAGCTTATTCGCCACTGTGGAACTTCAGAGAGCAAGTTGCACAGGCCTATGTATAGTAAATATTCAGTGATCATGGCCAAGACGAAACCTCCATGCACACAGCCGTGACGAACTTTTATTTGGAAAAGGAATCAATACTGTTCTGTGAGTAGACAATACCACAGTCAAACTTGCCTAGATGGTTCGAGATAAAATGAGCACCCAAAAAGACCCGCTAGATTAATTTTTTCAGCCAGTTTGTATCTTCCCGCATAACATAAACACCTATGATAGAGAACAGTCTATAACATCGTAGTGTGCTCAACTTCATACCTCATGAGACTATGAGACCATCAACCGTCACTGAAATCGAAACGATTCATTACACGTTAAACCATACTGTTAAATACGTTTTGGATACAAAACTTTTCCCCAATTTGACTGGGTGTATTGGCTGAAGTGCGCTTTCGGTTTAGTGTTGTGAAAAAGGGTGCATTTAGAGCGAGTTGTGTTCCATGCGATGCACATGACTATGCGTGGTAGATTAGTTAAAAACCATTTTCCTACCCCATAGTTGTGGCCACCCAAGGATAAGAAATGTGTACTCTCAACTTGTAAACAACTTCTTGGTTCTTTTCAGGTCAGTACTACGACATGTTCACAGATTTTAGTGGAGGAGGGGTTGGACGAGTAAAGCACAACAGTACTCATACTAAACTAATACCGCATTAAGGTCGCTTCCTACCTCAGAGTTCTGGCGGCAGCAAGGATAGGGTTTTACATGTTAAATTATATTACATGGGGCTCAGTCACCTTTTGTGTAATCGCTTTCGGACTTAAAACAAGTTCTGCATTGAGAAAAATAAAATATTGTTAAATAAATAAAATTGCAAGGAAAAAATATTTGAACAGCCGTTTCCGATTGTTTTCAGTACGTAAAAATGCTTTTTTGCTAACAGTTTACAGGGTATTGAAAAAAAATCTCCCTTTAGCAACGTGCGTGGCTCAGAGAAGATGTAGTAGCCACATGCCACGACGTATTTGATACGTGGCAGTGTGAAACGATAGGAAACGTATTCAGAACACTTCATGAATAATAAATATATGCGATACTATCGCAACTACATTTACAGTAAAGCTCTCGTAATGAATAGTGCTTGGTCTAATCAAAAGAATCGACAGCATTCTTCACGCCAGCAGTACATCAGTCATTGTGAAGGCTTCGGCAAGTTTTAACTGGCCAAAGTTTGTCTCTGGAGTCGTAAGTATATACTTCATTACTGTAGCTTTTTCAAGCAGAATCCGTATTCTCACTATTATAGATAAGTTTGTTTCCACTTCTTTTCCGATTACAAGAATACTGGACACAGGAGGTTGCATGACCTCATTGTGCAGTTTTTTTTATAGTTGTAAACTAAAACGTTTGTTTCTGACAACTGAAATGGACCGTGGTAAATTTTAAGGGAACGTTGAAATAGTGTTGAATATAAACTATATTGCAAAATTACATGTCAATATTATGGAGTAACAACACAAAGGTCTGAAGTAATAAAATATTTTATGCGAAAATAAGTCCGAAAATGCACTATTCCTACACTACATTCACAGCAGTACATGGCGTGTAGATATTAGGTTTGTTCGCGTGGCCTGGCTGTTTTACTAACTGAGTGCAAGTGATATTATTCGCTTGCACATTCTACCCCTTTTTACCCCCTTCATATTCATATTTCTAAAAATGCTAAAGTGAGTTCATATGCACTTTTATAAGCTTCATTCTTAAGTTTAAATCACATAGATTTCTAAATGGGCTTTGGTGCTGTCGAGGATTTTTTAAATAGGAAGGACAGTTGCTAGTGGCTGCGACCACTCGAATGATAACTGGCATTAAATAAGTATGATGTTGATTTGAAAAACACCAGGGGAATGTTTGGTTTGAAAGTTAAGCATCGAAAACTCAATTTGACTTCCTGACGTCTGTTTGTAATTACGTTAATAAATACAAATACTTTCGTTTAGACCTAAAGAATAGAAAACAAGAACGCGGCAGGCCTTCTCACGTAAACTCATGTTGTCGGAAACGATACACATAGCGGAAAATACTTTTTTGATGGAACGTTATGCTTCCTTCAGAAATAATGCATGGGGCGAATATTGATACGAATTTATTGCGTGTATCAATATTATCTTCGTGACTTTTGTGGGGATGCTCAAATTTATTTAATTTCACAGCAGGATACGTTTGAGGCTGTTACTGTAAGTTAGGTATACAACTTTTTTGCTGAAGAATATTAGAGGTGGCTAATTTTTAAAAAAAAATTTTAACATCTTGTTTATTGTAGTGTGACGTATGAAATATAGTATTTACATTAGTTGTATTAACGGTAATTTTAATGTCTTTTAAAAGTCACAGAAATATATTTTACTCACTTTAGACGTAATTGTACGAGTTTTAAAATTATTTGGAATAATATTTTCGTAATTTTTAAAGCCCCGACGAAGTGTGTTAAGATTTGCAATATGATTATTCTATTCCGACCACGAGTAATGAAATTCAATAGCATGGATTTATTCCAAATAATAATTGTGATTTATGTAATACTTATTAAATGCTGATTAATATTTAATATTTATTGGTAGATTGTTTTCGCGGTAATGTTTCTACTTACAATATTTATAAAGTATTTATGCATTATAATTTGTGGGTTTGAGATCAAGACTCTTGTAGTCCTTGCGAAAGGTTGTGACGCCGAAAATTATTTTTGGTGGCTCTCTCAAAATGGTGTTCGTACGTAATTTTGCGCTCTGTTAAAATCGTAAAATGAAGGGCCCATCTTAAAATTAGGATAGTTACTTGAGCACCCAAGTTAAGAGTATAATTGTTACGACAGCCGGTATTGAAATAAGAGGACTTTGTTTCTCGCCATTCTGGCCAGCTAAGTGATTTTAAAAGGAACTTTCATATCACACACTTCTAAATACCTTGGCCCTAAATTATTCAGTACAGAGTCACGAAATTGTATTAATAAGTTACACGAGGCACAGAACATAAACATTTTTATCTTTTAAAGTCATTATTTTGCTAAATATTTAATAAATACAAGATAGTGAAACCTGTCCCAGAAGTCCTGGGGTATGAGTCCAATTTTTTTCTGAGCAGCCGACTTAAGTCATTCAAGACATTTTTAAGTTTTTCAAATAAATCCTGAGAATCAATTTTTCATTATCTTCAAGTCAAATATACCACAGTAATGAGGGATAATATACGATACTGATGAATCAACTTTGCATGGCATTTAAAGATTTATACACATACATAATTTAATTGAAGTCAAGTGAACCTAAACATTTTTCTTCAATTAAATATTTTGGAAATTTTAATAAATTAGAACACCGAAGACACAATTAAAATTTTACAAACTACTGACTACTGTTTCGGTCTAGATGCGATGTCATAAGTTTTGAATAACCTGCAGCAAGCTCACGCTAACTCAATATCTTCAATTAAGCATTAGATTTAATTGTAAAACTAGTATTCTCTCTTTTATTTTCTGTTTGTCTTGTTTAGTGTGGTAAGTTGTAGTTGTTTTGTGCGAACATCAGTTCCAGTACCGTAATCATCAGTGTCACCGCACTAATTACAATGTTCACACTTACACCTTTTAAATTTTACAGTAGGTGTTACATTTCTGAAGGTTTGTTAACTTAGACGAACAGAGTATTTAAACTGTGTACTACTAAAGGTTAGTAAAATTATTCATTCAATGTTTCAGGTCTGCTTTACAGTGCCTCTATCTCAACAATTTTCGGTGCCTCTGCCCTACCATTTAAAGCCTCCCTCCACTACAATTTCCAGTACATGTGCCCCAATATTTTCTGTACCTCTGCCCCACGATTTTTAATGTCACATCCCCACATTTTTAGTGGTCCTATCCACGGTCCTACCCTACAATTTTCTATTCCCCTACCCTACATATTTCTGTACAGCTGCTCCATGATTTTTAATGTCCCTGCCCAACATATTTCAGTGGTCCTATCCTACAGTATTTTGTTCCCCAAGCTACAAATTTCTGTACTTATGCCTTTTAAAGTAAAGTATTAACTATAAAATATTCTTTGGGGAGAGGGTTAAACAACATCTTGAGCTAGGCCTATAATAAAACCATAACATTGCGAATTTTGTTATCCTATTTATTTGCCGTTCCATAGCTTTAATTACTGTCTTTTTGCACTTGTTATTTACTGTTGATGTGTTCGTACTTAATATTCTGCACTGGACTAACATAAAACTCGACAAATTGAATGGAAAGTTTTGTCAATTATTACAAGCTCATGTACGAAATTTAGATTCTATGATTTTATTGTCCAATTCCAAATTCAAGGCTTCTTCGCAAATTGCCACGGAAAGGCACCTCAAGCACGAAATCATTACACAGCATACAAATGATACCGCATTAATTTAACAATGGCCACAAAGAACGTAAATGTAGGATTGATCAGTTACCAGACGACTTAATTTATTCGTTTTGTACGGCACTTCTTCGAATTGCAAGTAAATTCTACTGTTCTAATGCACATTTACCTTTACAAAATAACTAATAAGAGTACCCTGCAAAATTAACTGTTTGGCTTTGTTCGTAAATATGATGGCTTTAATTAATTCGGAAAAAAAATTTACACAGTTTTTCTGTTGCTTGATTATTACTAACAGGGAAAAAAATTGTATCACTGTTTTTAACGGGGCCAGAGTGTTTGTTTCAAATCAGCATCGTCGTGCTTCGTCACGCATAATTTTTTTTGTTGCTGCCAGTTGTGCCTTGCCTCGGCGATCATGGGCATAAATGGCTGCCATTTCTGGCAAAACTGGCATGTGATAGTGCCACCCGAACAGCATACGAAAAAAAAAAGACATTCTGTAAAACTAACACATGCTAGCAGAAAACTAGCAGAACTGACACAAAACTGGCAGACCACGCGAACAAACCACGTGTTATTGTGGAACGCCATTGCATCTACTAATACCAACTGCATACCAGATGAGTCGTGTTTAATTTGATGGTAGGCATTGTCCGATATAGGATTCCACGGAATCATGCTCCAGGCCGCTCGCAATGCAGTCTTAAGTTATGAGGCCTGTAGTACGGTAACTGTAGTTTTTCGGGCCTATGTTCACAAGCATTATTTTCCCCTCTGGATGTATATACTCGTCCCCCAAAATGTCGTCGTGCAATTTTGCAAGCGCCTGTATATATCACTGATTACTTGCTACACCACAAAGCAAAATATTCTGCGACGTTTGAGTAATTGTTAGGTACTACTGATTAAATCCCTCAGGTTTTAAGTGCAGAAACGATACTCGCCGTAATTATCCAGTTGCAAAAACTTTTACATCAGAGTAGTTCAGTGGAGATTGTTGCCAGGTATGGTTGTACATAGAAATAGTTAGATCTCACGATGAAAGCCCATATACTAATGACTATGAAATGCTTACTGGCTAATGAATCTGTTGTGACTACACACAGATGTGGTACGTGCTGACCAGCGCGTCAGCTAGTAGTAGCGTCAAATAGCGTGCAGCCATGTACAGTTCTCGGCAACTGTAACTCTGTCAGTGAATCAAGCAAGCATAGTTATTTTCTATAAAATAAGGTCGCTCTGGCCGAGTGGTTACACCACTCGCATTTACACCGTGGCGTCTCGGGCGCGATTCCCGGCACGTCCGGTCCCAGATTTTTCATTTGTGGGAGGCAGTTGTTGTCTCGGGAAACTCCGTTTCCTCCACCTATCTCATTCTACTGCTGCTCCACACTCATCTCACTTCCACCTCATCCATTGTTCGGGCCGGACGGGCGACAGACATTCCTCGCCATTCGAGCAGCTGGACCAATAGATACGTCCGACTCCTCTCGGGAACACGTAGTGGATTATTGTTTTCCAACTGTAGACCGACTAAAATGAGAATCAAGCTCTTCATGCTGGCAGTAACCAACTGGTATAGAAAAACGATTTGATTCCATTATAATTAACACTTTATGACATAAGTTAGCAATTCGTGACTTCAGCCTGCGGTGCTAAATATAATTATTGCCGTTCTTAAATTATTTTCTGTTCTTCCCACTTTTTTGTTGTACTTTCTGTTCATGTGACTGTTGACTTCTATGCTTTAATAGTCACACGTCAGTTTCGTAGGTATGACTGCAGCCTTATCGAGGACATAAGCAAGCGCAGAATTATTTCAGTTTTTTGTGCAATACGATGAAAGGCTCAGTATCGATAACACACTTGATCTTCATATTGTTAACAAGTTTTTATTAACTTGCTTTGTTGTCTGTTTGTTTGTTCGAAACATATTATTACACTGTAATACCGAAACAATGTATTTTTATTGCTAGCTCGCTTTTTTGTATGTAAACTATCCTGTTATTTACAAATTTTCCAGTCGATTTAAACTAGCTTCCCGACGTGTTAGAGACTTGAAAATTTAAACATAGCACAGAAATTAATGACGATACAAAATAAGAAACAAAAATTTGGGGGAAAATTCCCTACGAGTTAGACACTTAAAACTTTAAACATAAGTGATTGAAAAAATTTTCACAAACACACACACATACGCCAGACAACAAATCACAAAGTAATATTTAAATTAAAAATAAATAAATTTAACAAGTTTTTTAGACGGACGAGAAAATATAAAACAATTTATTTTGTAAAAATACTTGTAATATTTAAAACGAAAGACGTTGGGCACATGGGACAGATAATTGATGTGTGAGTACTTCACCTAAGTCATTAACATTTTAATTGCAGTGTAAATTATAAGAACCGTTGTGTGGGATATCTGAACGATAGCTACTCCCTCTGCTACTTACTTTTACAATTTATTTCATGCGTCTCACGGTATTTCGTTTAAAATATTACAATATTCTACAAGTATTTTCATAGGAAAAACTATTTTATACTTTTAAGAGCGTTTTAAATAAATGACACATTAATTGTCCTGTTTAAATATTTATTATTTTAGCCTCAGATACATTCATGTGTTACTACAGGAAAATGTCAGAACATTTAGTAGTGTTATATACTCTTGAATAAATAAATAACTGTTACTCCTAATAAAACAGAGTTGCTATTCCCCCTACCCCCAATTTAAAGTTAATTTCGAGAATATATGAAAATTTTAATGTTTATCTGTGATTTTATTTAACAACCGCGTAGGTATGAAAAGTGGTGAAATTAATAAAAAAAATTACAAACAAAAGAGACAACAGTACAAAGGTACACGTCATAATACAAATTAATCAATGCGTCTAAATTTAAAACAAATTGTTATTATTTAACAAATTTGTTTAACATATTTTGAAATCTCTGGATCTAAAAATTCACAGAAGCTTGACCATAAACACGACCAGACAACATAAGCAAAAGGAGTGTTTTTAAGTAAGAGTATTACATTTCAGGTATGAAAATAGATAATTTTATAGAAGTCAAGTTATCCTTAATTTGTGTTTGTTCCAGATGGCGTTCTCCATGTCTCTGGTAAAACTTACCTTACTGCAAGTGATTGTGACGACTGTAAAGGCCAACATTATCGAAAATGGAAGTAGCAAGGGCACACGAGTGCAACAGTTCGCCGTGGAAACAACGTCCATAGTACAGGATTATTTAACAGAAAGTGTAGGATCAATTGTAGTGTATGTAGATCACACACACAGTTTCACGCAAGACCTCATTATCAGCTCATTTCATACACAAGTAGCAAAATCGTTGTATATTTTCAAAGAGAATATGAACCGGAGTCATGAGTTTCCACTAAAAAGAGCAGCATTTGTAATAATGTCTGATAGCAGCGAAGTTGATGTATTTATTCATCGTCTGGCTCACGCTTCGAGAATTCCGTCATGGAAATCTTGGTTCCAAGTTATATTCATTCTCACAAATTTAACTGACACACTCAGTGATATTTCATTTCACCTACTAAAGACCAGCTGGAGGAAGTTCCAGACTTTTAATTCATTGGCACTCAGCAATGCTGTGAATGGTGTTAGGTTAAAAAAATTCGTTGAGGTAAAAAGATTTAATCCATTTGTGAGTAAAAGTGAAACTGTCACAGTTAAAAGTACCCAAAAGCTAAAGCAAAATCATTGCTTTGATGCCAAGGGGTACCCGGTGACACTAGCAGCCCATGTTTACCCACCTTTCACGTTCGAAGAAACAAAGTCAAATGGAGAAAAAACACTAGGCGGCATTAACGGTAAAGTTGCAGATATAGTTTTAAAACCAGGAAACTTTTCCATCGTCACACAGCCGAGCGCAATAAGAGATTTATCTCAGTGGGTTCTACCAGAATCTTTTTATAGAGGGAGTTTAGACGTACCGTTTCCATTCACAATTCTTCATCCTGGCAATTTAGATGTTTCAGCGTATCCTCACATTATAGATAAATTGGTTCTGATAGTTCCAAAGTCTCAACAAGTTCCAAAATGGATGACACCGGTGTTGCCATTTTCTTGTTCACTTTGGGGGTTGTATTTGTCTTGCTACCCAGGTCTGATTGCAATAGGGAAGTTATGTTCGAGTTTCTCGGTAAGAGATACGAGTAGAGCTTTCCGAAGTCTCGAAATATTTAGATTGTTGTTTATTGGAGCATCAAACTTCCAAATCTCGTCTCTGTGGTTCAGATTGTTCTTGGTTTCTGTCATGTTATTGAGCATTGTACTGAATAACTCGTACTCTGGATCATTTTCCAGCTACATAACAATACCTCAGTACTATGATGACATAGACACACTTCGTGAAATTGTCGATTTAGGAATTTCTGTAGTAATATCTAAAACATATGGTTCCAATATTGATGTTGATATTTTCTCAGTCTTTGTTGGATACAACTGGTGGAATGAGATATCAGATATTATATCAAACCAAATTATGTTAGTGCACACGGTTGATGATGCACTGGAAAGAATTATAAATCATCGGAATGTAAGTTTTCTGTATTTTTTGACTGGTGCAATTTACGAAGTGAGTAGACAGCAACATTTCTGTAATACACGGCCACTACTGCACATAATGAAACAGAGTTTGTTCCCTCTTTACGGTGTTACAGTGTTTCGAAAAGATTTTCCTTTTACAGAATGGTTGGACAATAACATGTGGTACGTAAGAGAGGCGGGCCTGGTAGAAAAACTTATATCAGATGCTTTCGCTATTGTTAAATCAAAGAATAAAAAAACTGACAGCGTTGTTATTCCTCTGAACACGCATCATTTACAGACTTTTTTCTATCTTCTTGTTTTCGGATATTTTATCAGTGTGGCAGTTATTGTATTCGAAATAATTTGTTCATAATTTAAACTCGATTTCACTGAATTTATTCTTTACAAAATACTGTACAATAATTTCTGTATTTCGTATATTAGTCTATATTGAAAGGGCTTGTGCATTATTTTCTGCCCAAAATCCTGCGAATTATAACAATCTATGTTTGTAATTTAACTCATGATAAAAATTTAGTTATATTGATAACATATTAAATGTTACTGTCATGTTTTTTTTTTTTTTAGTATGCTCTAAATATGGTGAAACTTTTCAACATCTTACAATGTAATCTAATCATTAAACATTATGAACTATGACTAACAGATGTGACCAACGCTAGAATAAAACTGAACAAAAGCTTTGGTGACATCCAACTCATTAGTAATATTCAAGTTGAGTTGGACACACTTTAGGAAGGATATGGGTTCCAATCCCTGTTCGGTTACCCCCATTTCTTTTTCCCGTGGATTTCCGAAATCACTTCAGTTGAATACTTGGATGGGTTCTTTACAAAGGCCATCGCCGATTACTTTCCCAGTTTCTCTCCCGTGTATAAGTTATCTGCACACGTTTCATATCCCCTACGTGTATACCAGAAGTCAAACACCAGTTAAATATTATAAACTAGTCAAAATTTGCTACAAACTTATAGGACAGTCATAATGCAATATATGTATATTGGTAATATGCACATTTATAGTTGTTATGTTGTCTTATCAAGGACTAGTACCTAGTAGTAAACTTTTTTTGTATTCCATTGTTATGAAGTATTTGTAGCAAGTCTATTTTTGTTACATATATGGCACTTTTTTGTGTATGTATAATACTACTGAAGCTAATTTACTTTGATTATAAACAAGTAGTTTTTCTGTAGTACGAATCAGCCTACTATTCTTTAGCATTCTTTATGAGTACAGAAACATTTGTGAGCGAACATAAGAGGAGTAGGGGAGAACTAACAGTCGAGCTCATTTTGTACATTTCAATGAAGTTATTTTGCTCAGCCTATTTATTTGACAATGCATATTAAATTTATTCCACTAAAAGCAGTAAATTAAAGTATAATACAATTGACGAAATCAAACACAAAATTAAAATTTTCTGTAAAAAGTATTTGTCGTTTCACCAGAAATTATTTAAGGACTATCTAAGTGCAAATAATTTCTGATGAATACATTTTTAATATGTTGTAAAGCAGTGCTAGCATACTATTTAATCTGTACGTTTTTTTAGTAAACATATTATATGTAAATTGAAAATTAATGAAGAGCCATTAGCAAGAAGAATTAAGTGAACTGAAAATGGAGTAGTGATGGAAAGCATTAGTAAGGGCAACATAGCTCAATATAAAACCCACGTGTAAACACAACCACTCTTACCTGGATGATTCATGCCCAGCTCGCAGTCGTGTAAGTTAAGAGGTCTAAACAATCACTAGGCCACCACTGTGCTTTACATACAGGTTTGAAAAAATGTATATTATATGTGTGGATATTTAACTATTCATATTGCTGTTCGGATTGTTTCAGCTACTATTGCAATGTACTCAGAATTATCTTGAATTAAATTGTCAGAGCCTCATGTGTTGAAACTGTTTAGTTTAGAAGGTGTGAGAATGATAGGAGAGGCTGTATGAGACGCCTCACTCTCTTTAACACTCAGACTTGTTATATATGTATATAAATATATATTTCATGTTTGCTTTGGTTTCTGAAGTATTCGAACATGCGAAACACTATGAAACTAAAACTTTTAGGTTTAGAATATGCAATTGATCAGTTAATGTTAACTTTATTGATTATAACACATTCTTACATGTAATTAAAACACCACAACTCTACAGCTAATCCAATACTAAGGCAGGACTATTTTTTTAAACTGTTACTCACTCAACAATTAACCTAATCATTGTAGATTTTGCATTTATTTTCATAAAACTTGTATAAAACTTGTCACGAGTTACTCTCTTCGTTAGGCCAGTCACAAAGAAAGCGAATTTATACATTCGCGTGAGTAAACATTTGTCCTATCCATGGACCGAACATCAAATACCGTTAGAGCCTATTTGGAAACATTACGTGGATTAATTAAGTTTAATGTTTATCGAAATTATTAAACAGCAGATTCATTCAACGACATTATTTGATTTATATACAACGAAATTACTGAAAACATTTTAAAACAAACCACTGTTGATACCGGTACTCATGCCTCTTACCTGCAAATTTACGCTCTCCTTATTTGATACAAACATATACTTACACTTACTTACGCAGAAAATAACTATTTCTCCATAGCATCCATTATTACATTCTTAACAGTAATATATGTGGTACGAACGTTGGCAACCTCTCATTAAATAAATTGAACCATTAAACCAATTAAACCTCAAAGTAGTTGAACCTACAAACACCTTTACAATTTAGTAGGAATGTCATTTGCTTAATTAGTTTAAATTTTTCGTATTTTCCTATTTTGAGAAAGTGCTGAGAGGCAATGTGTGCGTAGAAATGAAAAGAAAAAGAAAAAACACAATTATTACTTGAAATATTACTGTACAGTTACGATGAGCTACCATCACAAAATAATTTATGTCTCTAAAAATGTGTTTTACATTAGCAAATGTGCCAGGAAAAAAATTCTTCTTGATAAATATGCTTAAGCTCACCGTGGGTGCACATTAGATTTGACATGTATATAAAAATAATAATTCGGAGACCATTAAAAGATATAGCCTCGTGTTAACAAATCATTGCGTTACATCATTTTATAATTTCGCTGAGTTACGAGTGTTTTACAGAAAGTTATTAGTGGGGGACATACAGACAGATATACATACATGCATGCATACATACATACAAACATATATACATTTATACATACACACATACATACATGCATGCATACATACACACATACACACATACATGCATACATACATACATGCGTACATACATACATGCATGCATGCGTGCATGCATACATACATAGCCTACGCACATACATCAAACATACATACATACATACATACACACATACATACATACACACATACATACATACAGACGATCTCATAAGCTTATCTGTCCTAGAGGAAGGTAAGCTATAAAGTATAAGGTGCCAGCCAGTATGTCGTTGTAGGAACATGAGCAGCTACAGCAGTCACCACGGCTAAGGTTAATACTGCTGTATGTTGGAAATGTCAATGTTAGGCTAAAAGTATTTCACAGGGAAAATGTCTGCAACTTGAGCGCAGGTATCGGTAATGGGTGTAAGCTGACCAATTTCAGAGCTTACCTGAATTTTAAGTTACATTAAGTTGATATTTTAAAGCGCGAAATCGGTTTCTTTTCACTTTAAATTGAAGTTAAATGACTTCTGCCATTTACAAGCCTATTTAAATTTACAACGGTGTAGTATTTTCTTGTTCCTCAGCGACAGTAGCGCAACTAGTGGCAGAAATTTTCCCTGTGCCAAACTCTCCCATAAGAAAACACATTTTCTTTCCAGCCTGTAGTATAATTAACCTCACCACGGCCTACCAGCAGGCATTACTACAAACTGTCGGATCTCTCAACATGCACACAGGTTATACTATGTAGGGCAGGCCCTTACAACTCGCCAAATAAATAAATTTAAATTTTAACGAATAGTTCTATCAAAACAATGTGCACAGTAACATTGCTGTTCTAGTTTTTTTAACTGCGACATTAAAATGTAGTCGAATATACAAAATATTGCTTAACTGCGACATTCGACTTTAGTCGAACATCAAATTAAATGACCCTGTAAACACTATGTACATGGTTTTCTCGCTTAAAATTAACCAAAAATAAACTACTGTATTCACAAAAAAAATATTATTTAAAAAAAATTCATACTTTTTTTTTTTTTTTTTTTAGTATAAATAAAATTTTTTATCCCGCTACGAAAGAGTTAAGGACGTTTCGGAGGGTAAAATTATAATGTTATATTTGTTTGAAACAGTGTTAGTTTTGTAGGGAGTACATTTTCCTCTTACAAAAAAAAAAATCTCAGCCAGTTTTCCCATAGTGACATTTCAAAGTAAAAATGTGCATGTTTTTAGTTCATACACTCCACAAAAACCAATGAACATAAAGAAACGAAATAATTCGCAGTATAAGTACATGCCACGGTTCAGGGCTTTAGTATATAAAAACCCAATGCAAATTTTATATTAAAAGAATTTCTAAAATCAGTAAAAATGTCCAAATTACAGAAAATTTTTACAAATGCAAAACACTGTTTGATTGGGTTTTTGTTTACGTAATGCCCTAGCCAGTGACATGTAATTTTACTGTGAATTATCTAATTTTGTTGATTGGTTTTCAGGTACGTGTGAAGCAAAAACATCCAAATTTTGACTTTGAAGTGCCATTATGGAAAACAGGCTGAGAAATTTTTTATTTAATAATAATGTACTCCCGAGTATCAACTACAAAACTAACACTGTTTCATATAAATATAAAATTATGTTTTTTTCCTTCTGACGGGAAGATAGACACCAGTTGAGCACATTGCTCTTACAGGCGACGAGCCCAGAGTTAAGGCCTCGCTCTATAGTTTTTCAGTGGTTTCGAATTTTTTATGCAAATTAATTCATGTATCATAAAATCATTCTGGCAGTTTTAACACTTATATGACGTCATCGTGTGTATCTGAATTTCTCTGTTGTAATACACCAAACGGATTTTTAGATTTTTGCCCCTGAAATAGTACATATTCTGTTGTCAAAATAAGCCAAAATGAAGCAAAATAATTTTTTGCTAGTAAACGGTACATTATTAAAAAAAAAAAAACACCCTGGCAAAATTGTGTATCGTAAGACTGTACGTAGTCCTAAATTTTTTCAACGCATTTTGTTAAAAAATATTTAAGTTATTTGCAACTGTTTGTAATAAATGGTACATCATGACCTTAAGAGGGCGTGGTACATAATTCAACGCTAAAAGCATTAATCTATAACTGTAAGTTTCTCGAAGCCAATTTGCGAAAATTAAACAATAGCAATCCTAGACAATAGTTCTAGCTAAACGTTTTAAACAAAATAGTTTCCAGTGTTACGAACTTCTGAGGCACAGTCTCTGACTCCGTGCATTTAACTTCGGCAGGGGCGTAGCCAGGGGGGTGTTTTGGGTGTCTGATAGTAATGGAGATATCTGAAATCGCTTCCTTGAGCACAGTCATGAACTACGTTGCCAGGATTGTTGCAGTGTGTGATGCAGAGGCGAAGCGTGGTCGTGTTCCGAGGCAAGCAGTATGATATCCAACTTTATACTTTGAGCAGGTTATAGTTGTGTTGCTGAGACTTATGTGTATTACTAAGAACTAGTTCCTCGCCTCTTACATGCTACTGGCTGAGGAATGCACCTGCCTCTACCAGTCAAACGGTTACACAGGCAACTGAAAGTTGTATACAACCTCTGCTAATTATCGCTTGCACTAGAACACTTCATGTTTTGCCAATGGTGCAACGTGAAACGCAAAAGCACTGGGTAGAGCCGCGATTTTATGGCGAAAAGATTTTTGCAACATTTGGTTCCGATGCGTCGTCTGTGGTTGGATGATTTTACTCTCACATGCCTTGGCAAATTATAGACGTACAGGCACACAATTATCTTATTCTGATTGGTGCAGTAAAATGAGAAACGTGTCTGAATAAAGACACGCTGCCAATAACCTTTAAACAGAACTGCCGATGTGCACGTGAGTCACTGAAACAAAGTGGGCCAAAAATCTTTTTGCGACAAAATCGGGGGCCTAATACTGGGATATTAAACCGAGCACACCCCAACATCGCACACCGTTGCTACGCCTGCATCGAGGTTGGTGGCCGTCTCTTTGAGCTACTTTTGTGATTTTGTAACTTTAACTGCTAATAAGTAACTACCTAGGACACCATATTTGTGTTAAGCATATTTACATCTACATTTCCATTCGTTAGTATCGCAGACCACATGCTCCCTGTATCAAAATGTTCAGTGTAACTGCACAATTTTTAGTTGTAATATTGCTTTCTTATATGAAATTAACCTGTGTCTATGCATGAAACCATTCAGACAAGACTATTTAAAATTCCGATGACAAGGTTGCATATCAATAAGGGCAGATAAGGCCGAAGGACAGAGTTGGGTTAGAAATAAACTTTTTTTAATGATTGTATTGAAACAACAGCGTGACAACTATTCCCATCGTGAAAATATTTGTTTACTAATTAGATTAATTTTGGTTAGTATTTACAACCTATAACGATTTTTCTCCTGGATGAAGATTTAAAAGCAACTTACATTTAAGGTGAGATAAAAGGGACAGCATATGTCTGTTCTAAATCGAGGTGGATGACGAAGAAATTGTTGTTGTGCTCAGTTCTTTGGTGCAACATGCGTCACAGTACGAAGGTCAGTTGCGTATGAAATGTCATTCTGGATGCAATAGGTGAACTGAATATTACTGCTGTCATTTGCTTCTGGCCTAGTTGTTGATGCAATGGATATTTCATTGGCAAAAAAAAATATATATATACTTTCTATGTAAAAATTCTTTTGTTTTATGAGTGAATTATGTGTGTTACATTAATTTATATGGTATTGACAAATAAAAACACATTGTTTTATTAATTCTGACTTTCATTAACAATCCCGCTTGTCTGACGTGTCAAAGTTGTTCCAACCTGGGTTATAACTACCAAGATCTATCTCAAAATCTGTAGCCAGGTTTATATGAAATTGCCAGAATATCTTAAGATCAACGGGACTCTAATCACGTGCATCATTGTCGTCTTTATTGATCTTTCTCTTCTGAGTCTTTATCGCGTGGAACATCTACACGCAGTGACCTTAAGGTTGTTCAAGTGGGGAAAAATCATAATTTTATGTTTGTTTTGTAGAAGTTACTTGGGAGTACATATTCCTCTTATTAAAAAAACTTTGGCTCAGCAAGTTTTCCCCATAATGACATTTCAAAGTCAAACTTGGCAATTTTTTTTAGTTCATACGTCCCCGGAAAACCAGTCAACATAATGAAACGAAAAAAATAATTGCTCTTAAAGTACATGTCACGGACTAGGGTGTAAAGTCTTATAAAAATCCAATGCAAATTTTTTTTTGTATTTTTAAAAAATTTTCTAAAAGTAGCAAAAAATTGTCAAATTTCAGAAATTTTTAAAAAATAAAAAACATTGTTTGAGTGGATTTTTATATGCTCAAAGCCCTGGCCCGTGGCATGTACTTTCACTGTGAATTATTTCTTTTCGTTATTTTGATGGGTTTTCGGGGGTTGTATGAACTAAAAACATGCAAATTTTGACTCTGAAATGCCATTATGGGAAAACTGACAGAGCTAAATGTTTCTTGGTAAATAGAAAATGTACTGTCAAGTGACGTCTACATTACTAACACTGAGTCATACAAATACAAAATTATAATTTTTCCCAAATTGAACACCCTTAAGAGATTTAACTCGCTAGTGCTTAATCCGTTTGGTCATGCACTAATTTAAGAGTTAGTTGTCATCAAGTATTCACATGCCGTGATTTTCTCAAGTAGAAACATACTGAGAGAAAACACTGACTGACACATTCCCAGCGATAGAAAACCTTAGCAAACATATGCTATCTAGCAAAAGACAATACGCACAAGAATCACTTGTAGTTCATTATAGAATAAATTGGTTATTGAGTTAACTAACTCTTCGCGTCTAAAATGTTTCAGTGATCGTGAGCAAAGAAGCATTTTTACACACCGAAAAATCCTCGAAAATGGCTATTCACAATTTTTCCCCCGGCAATTTTATTAATTTAGCAATAATTTTCTTTTCCTGATGCCGAAAATTGGTTGTGTATGGAAGCGATATCACAAAAGGTGATATCATTCATGGCTAGTTTCAGTATCTCAGGTTCTGTGCTACCTCTAGCAGAAACATTATAGCAATACATAAAGGAAAACTAAAGAGTAAGAACGTATAGTCTGTGTTTACTGCAACACCGCAACAACTGTATTATTTTTAATTGTCAAACACATATTTTTTATCCATAAACAAATTAGCCTTAGTTGTTGAAATTATTCACACCGTAGCATAGTATTAAAAACCTGTAACTTGTCTAGATATTTCGTTACATTACAGTATTGAAAAAAGCATTCTAAAAGATCGTTTAGTAAGGTGCGCGGCACCGAGATGAATAATGAAGTCAGTGACGACGTATATGTAGCTACAACACGTACTGGGCCACATCGAATATAATTAAACATGTAAACACATGTGTTTGTTCTTTCGCCGTGGCTCTGAGGTAGGCAGCACCCTTAAGCACAACATCACTATCAAAGACCGTTGAAACTCGTCTCGTTTAACATAAACCGAAAATTATCATCACACTTAATTCAGCATAGGAACGTTTTATCACAATGCCCAATATATATGCAGGGGTTGTAACCCCCCCCCCCTTGCCCGGGTTGAATCGGCTTTCAAGACCTTAGGTGTTAAAGGCCGTAAAACCCTCTCATCATAATTGCCCCGGGGGATGACGAGTTCATCGGTTACTGTATGTACTGCGTCTAATGGAAGATCATTTTCCACTCTGCGGTTTTTAGAGTCATGTCTAAGAAATACAATGAGTCAGGATCGCTTGAATGGGCTAGGGATGTTGTACATACATCGTAATATTCCTATCACTGTTGACGATGTATTGTATTATCTCAGTCAGAAGAGGAGACGTCTCAAATTTGCTTTGTAAAATTCCTTAAATATACCTTGTAATTCTTGTAAAATGTCTAAACTTTAGGGTGTAAAATGTTTAAAATTTACTTAGTAACATAGACTGAAACGAAATTTGTTGGTAAATATTCACAGGCAAATTTTGGATATTCATTTACAGCAATTGTAGGCAAAAAAAGTCGTGTAGTATTTTTAGTGCATTATGCAGTCAAATATGTAACTTGTGAAAAGTATTTACTTATCTCTTCATCGCTAACATAACCCAACCAACATGTTATCTTTAATTTGTGTATTTTATATTAAATCGATTATCGAATTTATTTTACGATTTTCATTTAAGCTAAAGTGTTTAAATTGTAGTAAGAGAAATATTTTGATTTATTTGTACAACCAAAATTTATAAGGAGGGCAGAAAATAAAGTATCATTCAAATATTTTTATTTAGTGGATAAAGGGTTCATTACCTTATAATCTTATAATACAATTTACAAAAAAAAATATATATATATATATACACACACACATGCATAACAGACAATGTTACAATAAATTTTTCAAAAGTTTGCCATATTTTGTTTATTATGAGAGAATTATTGATTGGTCGATAAAAATGAAGAATGCATATTAACAAGCTTCTTAAATCTTAAATAACCTTGTGTAGGTACGGAAATACCTACGCACATAGCGATCTTTGCAAATAGCAAGTAGCGATAAGGATTATATGAAATAAGAAGGGCGATAATTGTTCCGTTGGTCATCACAGCACGCACTAAGCATGATTACCATAAAAAATTATCTCATCTCATAAAATTAAAGTTTGATATTAAATCCCTGGTAATACAAACATATGTTGGTCTGTTTACGCAATGAAACGTAAAGACTTTCATATCGAAATATAATTATCATTGAAAACAAACTACGAGATTGTTAGGCGAGGACGAGACAACTTCTTAGATGACACCACAAGTTTAAAAGTAAATAAAACTTGCTGATGCAAGTTACGCGATGTAAAATCAATGGCATAAATGTCACCTTAATTCTTTTTAACAATTCGAAACGCAAAATAAACCAAATCGATTTTCTGAAACATGCAACTCAAGCTATCAGTAGCCGCGTGCCACGACGTATTTGACACGCGACTGTGTGAAACGTACCCAGAACACTTCATGAAAAATAAATTTATGCGATACTATCGCAACTAAATTTACAGTACAGCTCTCGTGACGAATCGTACGTGGCTTAGTTAAAATAATCGATAGCATTCTCCTCGTCAGCAGTATATCAGTTATTGTGAAGGCTTCGGCAAGTTTTAACTGGCCAATGTTTGTCTCTGGAGTCGTAAGTATATACTTCATTACTGTAGCTTTTTTCAAGCAGAATTCGTATTCACACTGGTTGATAAGTTTGTTTCCACTTTTTTACTGATTACAAGTAATATTGGACACAAGAGTTTAGATGACCTGATTAATGTGTCTTTTTTGTTCAATTTTTAAAGGTGGAAACTAAAATGTTTGTTTCTGACAGCTGAAATGGACAGTGATACAATTTAAGCGAACGATGCCATAGCGCTAAATATAAAGGATCTTGAAAATGTACACAATATTTTGGATGAACAATACAAAGGTCTGGAGTAATAAAATATTTTATATGAACATAGGTCCGAAACTGCACTATTTCTGCACTACAGCACACAGTACTGCGTAGCGTGTAGATATTAGGTTTGTTCGCGTGGACTGCCAGTTTTACTAGCCAAGAGCAAGTGCCACTTTTCGCTGGCAGAATAATGGCAGGAAGGTCAGCTGCTAGTGGCGGTAGCCGCCCGAACGATAACTGGCAGTAAACAAGAATGTCTTGAAAACACCCGGAGAATGTCTGTTTTGACAGTTTAGCACTGTATACTCTTTGACATCCTGACTTTATTTTTTTTTAATTACGTTAGTAAATCGTACAAATACTTTCGTTCAGGCTTAAAGAATGGAAAACAAGAGTGTGGCAGGACTTCTCACGTAAACTGATACCGTCAGAAACGAAAGATTTTAATACACACAGCGAGAAAATACATTTTGTGCTTGTATTGCATGAATCCTTCAAACATATTGTATGGGGCGAAGATTGATACAACTTACGAAGTTATGATGCATGTATTATAATTATATACGTGAATTTTTGTAGAAATATTCAAACTAATTTAATTTCACAAGCTACGTTAGTCGGAGACTGTTACTGTAAGTTAGATATACAACTTTGTTGCTGACAAATATTAGAGGTGGCTTTATTTATTTATTTATTTTTTTCATATTGCTGACTGTACGTGATACCTTTATACGAGTTTGTTTACTCAGTCGGACACAGTATTTAAAGTGTTCTATTATAGGTTCATACAATGATTCATACAATGTGCCTGGCTTACTTTTAATGTCTCTGTCTTAACACTTTTCAATGCCTCTGCCAACAATTTTAAGTCCACCTGCCCTACAATTTTCAGTGCCTGTGTCCATGTTGTATGTACCTCTGCTCCATGATTTTTTATGTCCCTACCCCACATATTTTACTGGTCCTGGCCTACAATTTTATGTTCGACCACTCTACATATTTGTATCTGTGCTCCACGATTTTAATACCCCTGCCTAACATATTTTGTGGTTTTACCCTACAATTTTCTTTTCCCCAACCCTCTACATATTTCTGTACCTCTGTTCCATGATTGTTAATTTCCCTTCTTCAATGTTTTAGTGGTCTCATCCTGCCATTTTCTTTTCCCCAACCCTCTACATATTTTTTGTACCTCTGCTCCATGATTTTTAATATACATGCCTCAAGTTTTTTAGTGGTCCTACCCTACAATTTTCTGTTTCCCTACCATACATATTTCTTTACCTCTGCACCAATGTCAGTGCTTAGCATTTTTAGTGATATTGCCCTACAATTTTCTTCCCACTTCACAAATTACTATACTACTGCCACTTAAAATGAAGTCGTAACTATAAAATAATATTTGGGGAAAGGACTAAGCAACATCTGAAGCTAGGCCTGCCATAAAACGGTAAAATTGAGAATTTTGTTATCCTACTTATTATTCCCCATTCTTTACCTTTAATTAATATCTTTCTGTACATGTTATGAATAGTGCTGACGTGTTCGTACTTAGTATTCTGCAACATATTGTGGGGTAACTTTAAACATGTCTAGTTAAATGACTATTTTTGTCAATTATTACAAGCCAATGTACGAAATTTACATTCTACGATTTTGCTTTCCAATTCTCATATTGATTTGGTTCAAGATATTTTCGCTAATTGCAAAGGAAAGGCACCTCATGCACGAAATCGTAACACATCATATAAATGACACAACATAATCTTGGATTTATTTAAAAAATGGACGCAAAGATTTGAAGACAACAAGAAGAAAAGGGAGAATGTCACTGTTTTGTCAAAAATGAGTTTAATACAGAAACAGCAAGTTACTATCCCGTAGAATATGCTGCACTACTGAAACAGAACGAAAAGGACTATAGTCACTGTAAAATTCTACTCTGAATATTTACTGTACAGGAACAAAAGGAGGAATGTCCTCATCGTACAGCAA
>PNEQ01020223.1:6879-30799 GCA_003012365.1 Medauroidea extradentata
TTTTTTTTTTTTTTTTTTTTTTTTTTTTTTTTTTTTTTTTTTTTTTTTTTTTTTTTTTTTTTTTTTTTTTTTTTTTTTTTTTTTTTTTTTTTTTTTTTTTTTTTTTTTTTTTTTTTTTTTTTTTTTCATCTCGGGGAAATGGCAATTGCTAGTAGTTACATCCACCCCATGTATTTTTATCATTATGGACTAGCTAACATATTTTTAAATCAAATTTATTGTGTTTTTTTTTTGCGCGTTTCCTGTGGTTTTTCAATTTTTGGGACAATTTTTATAATTTTTTGACGGGTCCTGAAAATGATCACACAAAATTTCTGCCACTTAAACCCCAGTACTTGTAAAATCGTGATTCTACTGTACACGTTTTAGTAATTAGTAACCTAGCGGCAGTTTCCCACCGTTCCTTTGTTTATATTTATCACATTAATTATTCTTGGTATGGTACTGGCAAGCCATATTATTTAATACATAAAGTGTTCTTTCCAAGTCACATTGCTGAGAAATGAGTTGTGCAAAAAAAGTAATTTATTAAAAAATGCTTTGAATGCCAGATCTAACTCCCTGTATAAACACATTGTATATAAACATCACTACAAATAGTTTTATTTCTACCAAACATGAAGAGGTAGGAACGAAAACTGATCTTCAACTAACATTGAAGATAGGTAGCCTTACTATGATAAAAGAAAACAGCAAACACAGAAAGATAATGTGCTGAAGTTTTCGTACTGTATTAACATGCTAAGCAACATGTGTGTTTGTGGAAAAGTAATCAAAAATAATGTGTATATGTGGCAATAATTTAAGTAACCCTATCCCTGAAGATGAAATGCTCCATAATCAGAAACTTTTACAATACTGAATATGGTTTCTAAAATCAAGAGGGAATATCAGAAGAATGTTTTCTATACCTTACGAAATCAAATTACCGTAATGTTACACCCAGGAGGCAAAGAATTGCAATTCAAATCTCAATATTCTCTCTCTCTCATTTTTTTTTATCTTAATGTGGGGTACAGTTTTTTTTCCTTTCTTGCCCCCTTTCCTCCCTTGCATGCTACTGGCCGGATGTGGCCCTCAACCTTATTTTGAAGATCCCTGTGCTAACTTAAAAATTTTTTTAAACATTTAATGAACGTAACAAATGTATGCTGTTCAACCCCAAAGCAGCTAAAGAAAAACTCTAGTGCTATTACATCTCTATGACTGGACTTTATAATAATGTGAAGTATAAGTATTTTGATTATATTTCCATATGTACCTTCAAGGATCCCATCTATCTGCACCCTTCTTGTGGTTTTAGATGCTCAAAAATGGAGCAAGAAGGGCTATGCTGATGTATGCACCTAATGCCCATCCCATTATGTACAATGAGCTAAGCTGAGCACAATATTTCAGTTGCTCTATTAGAACTGGGAATTTTTAGAGATAACCCTATAAAATTTTACTGGTGGAAAATCTGGACCAAAATACATTTTAGAACTCCTGATTAGATTTGCATCTGTGTACTTGCAAGTACAGTAGATTTTAAGAAACAGCTGTGCAAAAAAGTATTTCTTAGCCATGCTAGAGGGCTTTTATTATGTGAATTGTACTTGATAATCCTCTGAAATGTGTTTTTTTTTTGTAAATAGAAAGATTGTGAACAATTAATAGTAAAAATGGCTTTCTAATCCCTTATAATGCAGCTAAACCAGCATACATTTTGGTGGGTCTCTTGAGAGGTACAGAATTTCTTGAATGTTGTGTTCTATGAGAATCAAATTCATGATTCCTCTGAAATGATTTCAAATACATACATGTAAGTGTGTGTGTGTAACATCAGTGGCAGTTCAGACTATACCAGATGGCCACATATTGGGCTGCCATGAATAGTAAGCACGGCTAACATCTGGACATAAGTATTATGTGGCAAGAGATTAGTGTCACCCCACATTATGACTCGCTTCTCTGTCCAGTGTACCTACTATGAGTACTACATACAGTATATCTACAAGAATGTCGGGTTGACCTCTGCGTTTTGAAACTGCTCAGTAGGAAAAAATTCGTTACCGTACTTTACATCTGTCGAAGACCATTCAGCTTATGGAAATTATCCCTATGGTTACTTTTTCACTATGTGAATAATTTTTACCACATACAGAATCTCTTCATCACTTCAGCTGTATTTAGTGTATCACACCAATAGACGCAAGACTAGTTGTATTGATTGTACAGTATGTGAAAATGAGGCTTACCTTCAATTTGTATAAAGCAGGTGGAAGCTTTAGAAATTATATAAATTTGGAACACTTTAGTGGTGTAATTCGTACACAGAATGTTGGTTTTGTTACCTCCAGAGATTAAAAATTATTTTAGGTCTTGATATTGCTTTGTAGTATTTTATTTTAAAGGAAAAACTTGACAGCCTCTTATTTATACACACAAATGTAAATCATGCCATCAAAAAACATTTTCATTCATTTCATCCCCTTGAAATTGAATTTTGGATCATTATAAAATATGACTTGTGGCAGTACAACTTTGGATTGGATACATATTAAGAAGAATAATACTGTACACACCTTCTGGAGTTGAATATAAGAAACATTCCTACAGAGAAGTTTGAATCTTTACTTTTGTGCAAAGAAATAAACTATGTGCTTTACTTTCTAATGTGATATCCTTTCTGAGTACGCTGCAGAAGTGGTTGGTACATAAATAAATTACCAATGAATTAAAAGATGTAAAAATTATATATTTGTATCAAAAATTTCATTTTTTTTTACTACATCACATGTAAAAGCATCAAATTGACAGTAACTGGTGATTTTGAGGAAATAATCAATATACCTAATTTTGAAATTTTGCTGTAGCAAGGCTATCTGCAGAACTATGTTTTATTTAGCTTAAATGTATTTACTCGTATAATGGCCACCATTACACCCTTATTTTTGAAAGTCTTAAATTTAAAAATTCTCCATATATGCTGCACCTATTTTTAAACATGTGACACAATAATTAGTGAAGCTTTTTCACGTTCACCCTCCTCTACTTAATGGTTGCACCCAGTGTTTCGGACCAAAAATTTTGTCAAAAAATGTGGTGATTATGCAAATAAATACAGTATATTGCATTAAAAATCAGAATTAGGTTAAATTAAGAAATCTGTCACTAAATAAGCATATAAATGCAATAGGACGGGACACTTTCACTTTTCAGTACAGTATTATTTTTTATACTTTACACTAACCCAAACTCACAATGTATTGCTTCTGTAAAATACTAAAAATATGTGGTGGAATATTACAAACATTCTCAATATTGATAGCATAAGTTCCACCGATATGAGTATCACATGGTAATGATGACTGTACAAATTTTACGTAATGTTACAAGCAGTGTATTGGGGTTTGATTACACCACAAGAAGCCAGTCATAATTTCTAATACATAATTCTGTATTGCAGTAGCAGTCTATGTTTCAATGTCCAAAATATCACACATACTGATAAATGTTTTTGCACCATATCACAATATTGTGGTGTTTAAAAATACATTGTTACAAAATACACAGCCCTACTTTATGTACAGTGATGTTGATGTGTCTCAGTGTAATTATTTGTCACTTATAGGTGAAAATCTGCGTATATATGCATTTATGTACAAGACACATGGGTCACGAAACCTAACATTACTCAAATGTGTGCAAACTTTGTATTTAAATTTGTTGCTCATTCGTAATATACAGTACCAGATTTTTTAAAATTTTTCACATGTTTACAAAATGACTATTTTGCCAATAAAGACATATTATTGCTCAAGGCTTTTGCAGTGCTTTTAAACAGGCAATAGTTAATCTGTTCATCACATGAATCTTTAAATTGTGATGTTGTACACACTAAAACTACTGGGTACAAAATAGTATGTATGAACACAGTAATGGTTAGTTCTATGCACTACAGTAACTTTTTCTTTATAAAGTCAGTATTTAATTTTAATCAGAGTTAATTCTAAATCAGATGTTAAGTGAGAATGTGAAACACTGACAGCAATATAAAAATTATGTTAATAGGTACACTATTAAATTTTTCCATGCACATTTTTTCACATAAAGTTAAACATTCCTGTACACAATGACATCTTTGATGATTTTATTAGTATCACACAGATAGGAAAGTCTTGTGTGATGATGAAGTTTCTTTTTATAACAGGTAATTATCTGCTGCACAGTTTCATTTAATGAGATCATCTCATGGCTATATGGAGTTGTACGAACGCCTGTTCACAAAGTTGTCGGAACACTTTGCCGGGAACATCACCCCCGCCAGCAGGATGTCGGCGAGTTGTTTCAGGCCGCTGATGCAAGGAGTGAAAATGCTGACGATGACGTAGGGCACGAAGCAGAATGACGCCACCCACCATGACAAGAAGATTAGTATCAGCAGCCAGAACAAGCTGTTAAAGAAGTCTGATGCTGATGCCATGATGAGGTCTGTGGAAACAGAAAATGTATTCAAATCTATTACTGTTTGATGGAAAATGTAAATGTTAAGTAAAGTTGCAGGATCTTCTGAAAAAGTATGTATTCATTGTAAATATGCTGCTTCATTAATAAAACATAAATACTCGTAGAATTACTGTATCTTTGTAAGTACTAAGTTTATACACAAAAATGATAAGTGGGTAAAACATCTTTTCACACAATTATGAAGTTGTGATATTTTGCATGGGTAGCAAAGAGTAGCACACTGCAGTTTGCTAAACAGTGGGAGGTAATTAGTAGTTTAGCGTGGCCCAGGGCTGGCCCCAGATTTATTTTCACATATTACTAATATACAGTTTGTGTGTTTAATGTATTTTTGTTGCCATTTATGATGTAGGCCTGCAGGTATTTCCAACAATGGTATCTGAGGATTTGTGTAAGTACCTATTAATTGTAATATTATTGGTAAGCATAAAGCATGACAATGGAAGTTTATTCAGATTTAAAGTAATTCATTTTCGGTAACTGTGAACTAGTTTTATTTAAAATAAGTAACATTTACTTTGGCAATTTGAAATCATTTTATTTTAACAGTGAGAAGAACAGTTATGTTAATATTTGATTTAATCTTTAAATGTTTAATTCGGATTTTAGCTATCTTTCAATATGTTTTTGGCTAAATTTGTCTACAATTTGTTTGTGGTTAACGAAGTTATATATTTCTTATTAAAGCTTGGAGAGTGAGAAGGACAGAGATACCAAGCTAAATTTACACTTACCAAGAAAACTTGTTATACTTTAGTACAAGACCAGCCTATAATGACAACCGTTGAGAAATTGACATCACTGAGCTACGATTGTTGGAATTTCAGTTGGAAACCAGTTCAGATCCTGTCCTAACTCAAGTCTCCAAATTTTGCTTATCTGGATGGCCAGTTTTCAGTAAAGTACCGTCAGACTGCAAGCCTTACTACAAGTTGATAGGCGATTTGCACGTTGAAGAGGAGTTGATCTTCCTTGGTGGTAAAATTGTTGTATCCAAGTCTTTGCAACCCTATGTGCTAAAACTGCTTCATGAAGGTCATTTTGGGGAAACAAAAACATAGCCCCAAGGTCGCCAGTTATTTTATTGGCCATCTATGTCTAAGGACATTGTCTAATTTATTCAGCAATATCCTGTTTGTGAGAAATTTTGTCCTGCTAACTTCAAACAGCTCATGTGTTCACATCCACTACCTACATTACCCTATTAAAATGTTGGTGAAAATATTTTTGAATATGCTGGAAAAAGTTTTCTTGTACTCGTTGACAAATATTCAAAATGGTTAGACATTTGTGAACTTTCGAGTAAAACATCTGCAGCAGTTGTGGATGCCATGCACAGTGTTTTCTCGACACATGGGATACCACATGTATTAATTGCTGACAACATGCCTTTTGGTTCACTTCACTGCCGTCAGTTCTATGCACAGAATGAAATAGAACTGAAGACCAATAGTCCACACTATCTGCGCAGCAATGGTCTTGCTGAAATGGCTGTCAAAATTAGTAAAATGATTCTACGCAAAAGTTAAGGTTCTAACTTCAGGAGTCTTCTCCGGGAGTATAGGAATATCCCTCTTCCAGGACTAGATTGATCGCCTACTCAGCTGCTCTTCAATAGGACACTCAGAACCAAATTGCCAGTTTCTCACAATTCCTTAACACTGAGAGTTATACCACCAGATATTGTTGCCCAGGCTGTAATGACCAAAGAGCAGCATGTAAAAACTGTATATGACAAAAGTGCCCGGAGGCAAGAGGTGCAATTCACACAAGGCGAACAAGTTGTAGTGAACATTAACAAAGGCACAGGGTATACTGGTTGGGAGCCTGGTGTCATGGTCAACAAATACTCTTCTCATCCGTACTGGGTCCAATTGTCTAGTGGAGAGACTGTCCGTCGCAATGTCATTCACATTAGAAAATCGCAGGTTAAAGTAAAGCATGCCCCAATAATGCTTGAGGTACCAAGTGACTCCTTAGGACAAGGGCAAATGGATAAAACTCCTTCATATAGTGGGAGGCAGTTAATGCAGGCCTGTGAGAGTCCTGAGTCAGAAAAGGAATTTTGAGCGCAGGCAGGTCCATGCACAAGGAGTGGAAGGGTGGTAAAGCCAGTAACGCTTGAATTTGTGAATTACTGGTATAGCACTAATCTAAGATTTTGTGTACAATTGTGAATGTTTCTTGTGGACAATTGTGTCTGTTATGTCACATTCATCCCTCTGGAAATAATTAAGTTGTTAATGTTATGGAATAGTGTAGCCACTGGTGAAGATGTGATCTGTTGTAAAAGGTTATTGGTACTGACCTAAGGGTTCAATTGCATTTATACTTCCAGTGTAAAAAGGGGAAGGTGTTGTAGATATAACTGTTTGAGGGTTGGCAACCATGAGAGAGAGCTTTGTTGGTAGTTGATGATATAGGGAGATGTTGGCTTGTATCTTTGTGTTGAGAAGTAAAAGGATTTTGACAACAAATCTTTGTTAATGAATTTAGATACATGGATCTAAACAGAAACTAAAACACACATCATATTTGTTTGCAACCAATAGTATAACAGACTGTTTCTGATTGGCTATATACATTTTTAATTAAATGTTTCTTTCACTTAGTAAAAAAATTGTTTAATACAATTGTATAAAATTGGTATGAAAACTAAACTGTTCATGTTTATACTGTAGTTACGTGCAAACATTACCATTAAAACATTTTGTGTTAATTGAGAAAAAAATATATTTTTTAATTGATTCCTGTAATGGCAGTGAGGTGGCACCAGTGAAGGGCAACGCCGATAGCTTGCATTCTTAGACATGTTGGTTTTGGCAAGATGGGGGCACAGGCAGATGTGTGGTCTTAGAGAGAGAAGATGGGAGCAGAACCGATAGTGTTCTGCTGGTGAAGTGTCGGAAAAGCGTGGTTTTGTGCCATTAGCAGGCCATAATGTTTTTTTTTATTTTAAAGTAATTTGTGAAGTTGGGGTTGTAAGACTGTCAAATTCTCGGTGTTCACTGGCCATCCATTTGTTTTAATTTAACTTTTTTCGATTTCGCTCAGAGGGTCAGATTTCAGAAATAGTGTATTGAAAATAGAATGTTTCAACTTTGGATGATAAGCCCCAAAATTTTTTAGAGTTCTGCAGTTTCCTTTTTATCTCCCTCACTGCTTTGTAGGAACCCTTGCAATTTATTTTTTAGTTGATGAGATGCTGAGCTAGCTGTGGAAGTGTGGCTGAGCGGAGGGACGCGCCAGAGTAGTGTTGCGCCGAACTGGACTGGCGAGTGTGATACTGCTTATATTTTGCCAATTGGCTAGTGCCCGATGCAACTACATAAACATAACAGATACCGACAAAAGTAATTTATTTCATGCATGTTTTTGTGTGCAAAATTATGAAATAATTAGGCAATTTTTACGTGTTCCATAGTAGATTCCACGTACTGATTTCATGAAAATCTATAATTTATTTAAGACAGAAAATGCAAAGTTCAAGAGTACTGAAGTAGATGTGAAAACTACGGTTGGTTAGGTTAAGTGACACATTGCTATTTATCCTGTTATTTTGTGCTACAATATTATTTTGTTTGTAATACATAAGGATAAACTAAATAGGATATCATTTAAAACAGCAACACAAATTACGAACAAAGAATTTTACATTTGTAATGACAAAATATATGAAATTTGCCAGGACTGATGTCTTGGAAAATGACACAGACAACATATTCTCTTCACTAATCACGTAGGTACTGTCAGGTTGTCAGCACGGTGCTAACAGCGCCAACAAAAACAGTTGAGGGGAATGGCTGCCTGTTGTGTTGAGCTGATGTATAAGTATTAGACAATAAAGACTGTTGCAGTATTTGATTACTACAACTGGCAAATCAAAGAATTTAATGGTGGCGAAGGTGATTTTGAGTGTTACATGGAAAGTCTGGAGCATTACGTTAAGGCAAGTGTAGTTTATTTTTGACATTGTTAGGCCCCAAGGCTTAAGCAGTGCAGAAGAAATTGTGTGTGCCAAACAAACCGGGAACCAAGTCCTTTGACGACTTGATAAAAATTCTGTCTGCGCATTGTGCTCCAAAAAGAATTGTAATCGCTGAGCGAGTCAAATTACTGCGTAGGAAGCAGGGAATGTCGGAGAGCATTGCGGAGTATGATGTTACCTTGCAGAAAATGTTGCTGTTATGTGATTATGGGCAGTTTCTTCATGAAGCGGTTGCGAGACACATTTGTTAGCAGGTTGGGGAATGATAATATTGGACACGAGCTGTTAGTGGAAGAACCTTCCAGTCTGCTTTGGAAAGGGCGCTGATTATGGAAGTGGTCTTGCGGCACTCTAAGGAATTCAGAATGGGGGTAGGTCAGCATGAACAGGAAGAGTAAGCGAATGACGCCAAAGGTACACGTGGGGTGAACCAATTAAGTATTCTGGGATGAAGCATTGCAGTGAGTGGGTGAGGAGGTGTGGCCAGACCAAGATCACAGCAACAAGGGGTTAGAAGTTGTTATCGTTACAAGAGTGATAACCGTTTGGCAGCGCAGTGTCCCTTTGCAAACTTAATCTGCAATGCCTGTAAAAAGCGAGGGCATTTGCAAAGGGCATTCCCAGATCGTAGTGTGGATTGTGTGGTGGAGGTAAACACTGAGCTAGATCTGTTAAATACATATTTCAGTGAGCAAAGGGGTCATGCAAATTGTTTCCGAATGGAGGTTGTGCTTGATGGTCGGGTAGAAAGCATGGTGATTGATACTGGTGCAGTAGTGTCAGTATGTTCCGATCAGACTTACAAAGATGAATTAGAGTTTTATAGGCTGAGGGATACCACTGTAGCGCTGAGGACATATTCAGGGCAGCCCGTAACTATTCTGGGGGAGTGCCACATTCTAGTGGAGTACCAAGGACAGAAGTTGAAATTGCCCAATGATGGTGGGTGATAGCCAGGGAGAAATATTACCTACACTATTAGGAAGAAATTGGTTAACCACAGGGAAAGAAAAGCTTAAGGGTACACATATTCAGCAAGTGCAGGACAAGATGGAATTTTTATCGGAACGAGAAATCATCATCAGTCATCTCAGGACAAGGTATGATGCAGTTTTTGGGCTGAAAATTGGAGAAATTGTGGGGGTGAAAGCAGAAGTGGTGTTGAAGGAAGGAGCAGTTCTAGTACTTTGCAAGGCTTATTCAGTACCATAGGCGATGAAAGCAGCAGTAGAAGAGGAGATAAAAAGGTTAGTGTAAGTAGGAGCTAAGTTATGTGGGGACTATAAAGTGACTCTGAATTCCAAGGTGGAAATGGATCATTATCCCCTGCCAAAACCGCTGGAGTAACAGTATTTTCAGTGTTAGATTTGCATTCAGCTTATACACAAATGCCAATAAGCAAACAGAGCCAGCTGCTGCTTACCATTAACACACACTAGGGATTGTATAGGTAAACCAGATTACCCTTTGGGTTCTGCAGTGCCCCTTGTATCTTTCAGAAAACCATAGAGGAGGTGTTGAAGGGCATTAAGGGAATGCTTGCAAACTGGATGATATCTTGGTGGTGGGTACGGACCTTGAGGAAGCTAGCGGCAGACTGAGAGAGATGCTTGAAAGGTTGGCTGTCTATGGTATTAGAGTATGCAAGGAGAAATGTAAACTGCTCTGTAAAAGTGTGGTGTACTTAGGGCCGAATCTATAGACCTCTTTCGAATGACAACCAACTGCTCACCAATGCTTTCTCTATGGGGATAGCAGTTGGTTGTCATTTGAAAGAGGTTTATAAATTCGGCCCTTAGTTTTTAGGCTGTCAAAGGAGGGTATTTAAACCACTAAGGATAAAGTTACAGCAGTTTAGGATGCTCCAGTGCCGAAAGATATATCAGAATTACGCTCTTATGTGGGGTTACTGCAGTTCTATGGAAAATTCTTGACTAAGCTAGTGACTGAAAAAAGGCAATCGTTGGCGGTGGACAGCTGACTGCCAAAAATAACAATAATTGTATATTATTGTCCTAATAAATTGATTGTACAGTACTCTAAGAAGTCTTAAAATAATATAATTATTTTTTTACTTTTCAGTGCATTTTTTCAGAGTAGATTTTTTTGATGTCAGTGTTGTTTTTTTTTCTAAAAATGTTTTTGAGCTACAGTAGAAGCATAACATTGGAGCTTTTAATGTATACTTCGGCCACAATCAGTCAAACAATTTTTTATGTTCTTAGTTTGCTCTTCTGATTGCTGCCTAAATATACGTTCAAAGTTCTGCTGTGCTTGAACTGTAGTGCAAGGTAAACAGCATTCATGCTGTTATCACATATTTCACACTTTACTTCTCAGAATTTAGAAAAAGCAAAAAATTAAGTAATTCAACACGTTGGGTTAGATCGCACATTAATAAGTCAATGTTGTTTCATTTTATCTACATTAACACCAAATGCTGTATGTTTTTATCATTTGTATCAGATCAGCCAATATCTTTTACCAGTATCTGTGTATAGGCAAAGTTTGGGAATCAAGAGCTGCTCTAGTAATTAGTACAATTAGTGGCTGGGAGTGAAATACTGTGTGACTGGAAATTTTAAAATATGTCAAGGGAGTTACCTTCTGTTGAGACCTGTTAGTAGTATGAATCAGGTAATATACTGTTGAGTTGGCTCCCACTGACTCAGTTCTGCATTTTTATTAGAGGATGTCGGTAATGTCCTCACCATTATGGTGTTGTAACTCGTTAACAAAACATTAGTAAAGGTGCAGCACTTGACTTTCAACTGGAAGTGTGTACAGAAGATAGCATGCAACTGATCTAATGGAAACTGCAAGACAACTATTTGTAAGTTTGATGTGAAGTTGTACGTATCACTGACACTATGCTAATATTGTACTTAAATCTAGGCTGGGGAGTGTGCTTAAAAGTATGCCAGTGAAATGATCACGTAATATTCTGACAGCAAGGCAAAACGTCAGCTATGGAAAAAAGTGAAAACAACAGCTTTGAGAACCAATTAGAAGATGAGACTTGAGCAGGGTGAGCCAGTCAAATTTTTTACGTATGTGACGTCAAGTGTTAGTATGTACAGTGCATATAATCTTGGGCACTAAAAATGGAACATTCTGCTGTCTGACTTTGTGAAGCATACAATACCTTCATGTTTGGCACAGTCAGTTTTGAAGAAATATTTTTAATATTCTTGAATATGCCCTTCAGAGCGAGGAGGGAGAAGTAAATGGTGTCAAATGGGAAATAGAGATGGAAAAACAAATTGGATATTTAATTGTAATAAATGTGTAAGGTGGATGGGTTTCATGTCTTGTTGACAGTGAAGTCATTTTACTAAACAACAGACAATGTGACACAATAACAGGAACTGAGATGAGTCAGCCATGGCCTTTGTTAAGAAACCATCTAAGCATTCACTTGAAACAATTTCTGGAAACCATGAAAAACCAATATCACGAAAGTGGGAGCCTGTAATTGAACCCATGTACTCCAGAAAGTTTTGTAGAAGACTCTGTCAGCTTTTGAGGGAATTATTTTTTTAAACCCAGCTGAGAGCTGATATCGTAGAATTGCTCTGTAACTGTGTTTCAAATCGGTTTTACTATAAAATGTAATTTTTTTTCGAGACAAACAGTATATAGATTTTAGCTAATTTTTCAAATAAATAAAAATTTTGTTAATTTACTAATTAGCTTCCACCATTTGCTGTATTTTGTCTTGACAAAATCAGAGTACATACTATAAACCGGTTATTACAAAGATACAAAACAATTTTATAATATCGGCACTCGTTTATGTTTTAAAAAATACAATTATCATAAAAATTTAGAATCTTAGGCCCAAGCCCTCAAGGCTTTTCAATGGTTTGAAATTCAAAATTTTATTACTGTATTTCAATGAAATTATTTAATGGTAGTTTTGACTTTTGTAGGCGTCGCTAGTGACTACTTTTTCCTCCTATTGAAAAATTTTAGTATGCATAGTACATACATAATGGCATGCCAAAGTCAAATTTTGCATGTTACTTGAGCAACGTAAACCAACGGACTTACTGAAATTAAATAATTTTCACTGAAATGTCACAGGCTACGTGATAAAAGTTATTGCAACATAAAACAATGTACGTTTGTATTTCTAAAAATTACAGAAAATTAAATATTTTATTTAGTAAGTTAACGACATTTTTGTTACACTAACAAACAAAAACCATTTCACGTCATTAATATATTTAGTTTTGAGATACGTTTCTACCTGTGCGAACTGTCAACTCATGATGTATGTCGGTGGTAACAAGTGCACATCTCCTTGTACGTAATGATGAAAACTGGCAAGGTGAGGTATCGAGTAGTGCGATAACAGTCGATTGACAGTAGCGTGACCCTACTCTTCAACACCCATCGGCGACAGAATTAAAAATCTTATAGCGACTTGTTATAAGCCGACTCTACGCACACTGCGGTGCGTTTGGGATGTTAGTGAGACATGTATTTGTCACATAAAACTATTAAAAGTGATATTGCTAATGTGACGATTTTAACGAGCACTTGAACGATCCCTAGCCTGGGGTATGCACAGTGTTGTAACATGTAATGCATATTATTTTTTACACAAAACCGCATAACTCATTCATATTACGTTTATCTGCAAATAGACTACATACTTGAAACTATGCTTCTGTAATTTTAAAAATTAAGCACATTTCTTAGAAACGCGATTTTCGGGCGTCTCAAAATGGCAAAAAACCTGCTTTTTTTTACTGCTGTAACTCCAAAAATATCACCTGAACTTCGTAAATTAAAAAAACGAGGTGCGTGCATTGGTCTCTACTTCATACTATCCCAAAATAAAATTTTAGGGTGCCATAGGAATAAAGACTACAAGGAAAACCTTGCACACCGGTTTGACGCGCTGTGAGTAGAGGCAATATGCTTCTCGTCGAGCGTGGCACTATGGCTCTTATCGCTCCGTTGTTCCCACGCGTAAAATGTGGAAATTTGAAAGAGGCGTCGCCTACCAGCGCGTTAGAGGCCCAGATGTGAAGGAGCTGCAAGGGCGACCTTGAAGCGCGCATCAGATGTGACATCACAACGTGCCAAGGGCCGAACTAGCGTGCAAGATTCCGGCAGATCAATTTTTATTGTGGGTTAGAACATTTCGAAGGACGGTAGTCTTCGTACATTGGCACAATGAGCGCGTGTAGAATAGTTTCGTTAAAAAACAGCATTTCCCCTCACATTACAATGCATTTGAAACGCGTGCTAGGCGGCGACCTTAAACTCTGGTACAGTGCAGCGCTGTATAGTTGAGGTTCTAACTGCTGGCAGTAAGCTTAGATGAATTTCTACGAGCTCGGTGTCTCGTCATTCGTTTAACTATGCATGTTAGTTTAACTCCCAGCAGGGACAGAAATAACACGTTAGTATATGTTTAGAAAAATATATGTGTTTTTTACGTTTAATTCATTTTCAGTCTGTGTATGTGTTAAGTCAAACGCTACAGCTTGTAATCATCAACTTGATGAATCGCGTGCATTCATAAATCGAGCGATAAAGCAATTCATTTCGGTCTGTTAACCAATTTCGGGGGTTGTAACTTGAATAGAGGTAGAATAAATTATTGTTTGCCGACTGGTTCGTAGAGCATCTTTTGTTTTATACCACTCACTTCACGTGCTGACATGAGACGTCTGCTAAAAGAGTTTGAGAAACGCTACGCGGCAAATTTCCATTATCCCTATTTGTATGTTTTCTGAAGCTTCGCAAGTGGCTATGATGGTCGTTTTCAGAGTCATGCTGTCAAATTTTAAATAAAAAAACTTTAGAGTTAACATTAGGCACACGTCGCAAACTTATTTCCATTATCTAACCATAAAATGTAAGAGCTAAGCTTCTGTCACACGTCCATCGATCACAAAGAGCGGAGGAAAAAAAAAGAATGTTCGGTATATCAATTATTCATAACCTATACAGAAAAATCCGGATGCGTTGAACTTTTTAAATACGGCTCGTCCGAAAAAAAAATTAAGCCTCTGATTTCCGGATGGTACGCATCTGCATGAATCTTGTGGACATACTAACAAGGCTTCGCCATTCAAGGTTACAGGCGAGTAGGTGCGTCATCTACGGGAAGACTTCACGCCTAAATCTGAGCATAGAGGCGATGATACTATAAGTGTGCAGGCAAGCGTCGCCCTTAGTGGCCGCGTGTTGCCAAGGGTCGTGTTCGAATTGGCCGTCTAAAGCCGGATTCACAATCACACTTAACGTACGAACACACGCACGTACGTAAAGTATTAGAGACTGTATTCAAAACAAAATTTAATCTACACATGCGCGGAAAATGTTTATTTAATTACAAAATGTCGGTAATAGATTATCGTTATTTATTTTTATTTTTCTTAGCGAATTACATGATGTATGACCACAAGATAAATTATTTCTCAATATAAATAAATATTTAATTGAACCTTACATGTACACGTGCTGCATTCACAACCACCACTTAGGGTAGGTACATACAAAGTAGAAAGTTGATCAACTCTACTACGTACGTACGCACACTACGCGAGAATGTGAATGCTAGCATGTACAATCGGTGTTTCTACTTTTACACGTACGTACGCACGTACGCTAAGTGGTGGTTGTGAACCCAACTTAAGTGCCCTTACCACGCTTCAAGTCCTTGAAAAGTGTATCGCGGATGTGACGTCACACACGCCGCTGTTCGAATTCACAGCAAGGGGCTCATATGCACCCTAGAATGTCCCCTTCAGCTAAGGGGACGAGCCACTTACCCTTCTCGAGACCTACGTCCGAATTCACAAAATGCAGCCTACTTCAAGGCTCAAGGGGAAGTGGTCAAGGACACGTTGCACTGAAATCTAACACGGCCATGGTCTCGCTCGCACAAAATAGCTACAGGCATAACTAAAACTATATGTGTGTCTAGAAATTTTCATTATAGGGGACATGGTAGTAGGTAAAAATTTAAAAAAGAGTAATGTACATACTGACACACAGAATAAGTCGTTCTTGAGGACAAATAATTAAGGAAAAAACATATCCAACAATGGGCCTAATGTGATTCATGAGTGTGGTAGATCGCCTCAAAGGCGGAGATTTGAAACGTCATTCATATATTAAATAGGTGTTGATTATCCTGCAAAAATGAATAAAAAACGTTAAGTTCCAATCTCGATCGTTTGCATTGAATGCCTGGGAGGTAGGCCGCCTGAAACAGAGTTGTGCATTGCGTGTCATTTTATAGTATGTTTGCATATTTTCAATTTCCATCTACGGTCGTCTACCACCCTCATGAATCACATTATGCCCAATACTGTATATTTTTCTAATATATACATATACCGTAAACCGGGGTTACTTTGACCATTTTCGGGGTTACTTTGACCACTCAATTTTTTTTTTTTTTTTTTTTTTTTGTTTTACGGTAAATAAACAGATAATCTGAGCCGAGTATTTTAAAAAATTTATTTATTCTTATAGTTTATGGTTGAAACTGTTGTCACTAAACGACATATAAACCAAAATTTTGAGTGGTCAATGTTGCCCCACAAGGTCAAAGTTTACGGTACACATATATGCTTACACACACACACACACACACACACAAATACACCAAATATTTAATCTTAAATGCCACTGTCTTATTTCAAATACTTTATATGTTATTTACAATAAACACCGGTTTCAAGGGTGCCTTTCTTCACCCATACCAAGCCTCGTAGACCATACGCCACATGTGTTATTTGGTTTAATTTTTCGTAAGGAATATGCTAATTGCGTTTGCCAGTGTTTTTTTTTTTCGGACTAATCGTACATGTTCATAATACGAGGTGACCAGTGTGGGAAACTTTCCGTTTAAGAGGTACTTGATGTAACACCGACAGCACCCACTGTAACATTAACGTGCAAAGTGTCGCGTACACGAGTAAATAACGACCACGTCAAATGACTGTTACGTGAAAACATTGTCCGCCTCTTATCATAGTTACGCGCGTGGGTGGGGTCTTAGCCAACTTTAGGAAATTATTAGTCCACTATAAAATATCTCTAGCAATACTATTATTGTACTTAAATGGCTTTGAAGAGATTTAAGCGAATTTCGAAATGCTTCCTGTGTGTTGTAGAATGCCTACCTGTCTGGCAACTCGCTTTCTATTTTGAATAATTTCGCCACGGATTTCTCAGAAACGGTAGGCTACACAAAAGTGAGCTCGAGCGAGAAGACTTTTTTTTTTTTTTTTGTAATTTGGACGTTACATTCATTACATAAATTATCTTACAATATTATATGTTAACAAATTCCATTGAGACACTGGGAGATAGCACCAGTTTTCCCAATGAAATGAGTGAATGTTCTTCACCGTAAAAAAAAAACTGCCTGTTAACCTCTTAAAAGTCCGTGTTGATAATCACATGCTGGATATTTATTAATTTACTCGAGATTTTATATTCCAAAATTTGGCAATGCTTACTTGAAAATACTACAATAAGTAATTAGCTAATTACCACGTCTTTCATCATGCACATTGTAGGTTACACGAAATATTACAAACTAATTGTGAAATAATCACGATTATATAAAATTAAGATAATTATCTCTCGCCATACACGCTAACTAAAACTATATAATCCCTAGTAGAAATTTTGTTCAATAATTCGCACCTAATCCTAAAATTTAATCTTTCTATAACGAGACACTGCTCATAATAAATTCTTCACACACCCTTAATTTACTATACGAATATAAATAATATGAACATAAGAAGTACACAGTCTATTAATCGCAAATTATTTCGAAAAAAAAAAAATAAGATCTTCAAAATGCGATTGTAGGGGCACAGGACTTTCCTCAAAATCTATTTGAAAATAAACATTACAATCTCCATGAATGTCATTAGGATGGCGGGGGAGGGGGGCGGCACGTCTTTCACAATAATTTACAATTTTTTGTTTTTATTTTGTGTTATTTGTTACAAAATGGTATTTTTCATAATGTTTTTTTTATGGTCTAACGTATTAATTACAACAATTATTTAATATTGTCCAAAAATCGATTTTGTATAATGTAGCCGAGGACGGTAATGCATTTTCGCCTTATATTTTCCTAATGAATCACGTGCATGTGTATTTCAAACTCATCCTGTATGACTGTATAAGACTATACAACTTCCTAGAAACTGCCTCGGTTCTCTCGCCTTATTGTGCACCATCGATCAAAAACTAGTGTGGTAGAAATAGAGTTCTTTAAAATATATAAGTAAAAATACAAAATAAAACTACGACTAACGGTGTTCACGTGGCAAAAATTCATTAATTCTACATTTACACGGCTACATTTTCCACTTGTAAATTTTTTTAGCTTTCATAGTTTCCCCAAAGCCGCAAGTTACGGGAACATATTAACAACAAAAACCAAGTGACTCACTCGAATGAAATAATTTGCAATGAAATGAGATATAATAGATAACATGCTAAAATACTTAAAAACACACAAAGTCCTTTTGTCTTTTTAAAAATTGCCACAAATGAAGTAAATTTGTCATCATTTTCAGAATTTTTTTAAAGTGACAAAGGAATTTCATTGGGTGTGTTTAAATATTTTAGCGTATGGCCAATAATATCTAACTTCAGTGTAAATTATTTAATTCGAGCAAGTCAGGTGTTTTTGTTATTCCTATGTATGTTCCCGTAACTTGCAAATTCTGACTTTGACATGCTGCTATTGGAAAACTACGAGGGCTAAAAAATTTTTACAAGAGGAAAATAATGTCATGAGTAACGTCTATAAAACGAACACTATTTCGTGCAAATGTAAAATTACGCATTTTTGCCATGTGGACGCCCTTAATATTTGTGTACCATCAATCAAAATCTAGTGTAATAGGAAGAGAGCTCTTTAAAATAAATAAGTAAAAATACAAAATAAAACTACTAATGGTACAGCAGGCTGCAAGTTACATAATCGTCACACTTGCAGGATTACGCTATCCGCCCAAAGCATATCAATATCTACTATGTATTCCGTTGCTTCTGTAGCCGGAAGATCTACCAAAGAACCGGACCACAATTTAGTTGCGTTTTTTGTAATACGATGTTCAATGATTTCTATTACAAGCAATGAAAACAAGTTGAAGATAACATACCTGACAATTCCCCGGAAGCAAAATCGTTCTCTAAATAAATTAATATCGTGTGGGGAAGGTGCATGAATGCATCTGCATGCCCTAAAGCAGGGACGGCCAAACCTATGCCCGCGGCCCAAACACTGGCCCGCCATTACATTTTAAACGGCCCACCATAAGCTGAAGCATTTGCATAATGTTTCAAAGTTACTTACACTGACAGCAAAAATATTTAAATAATGATTTCATATTCGGCAGCGCTCCTTATCTAAATACTGTGGAGACAATTCTCTGTTGTACTATTATAAAACAGTACGTTAGTGTTCAGCTCATAACAAGTAGTCGACGTGAAAGTTTTCTTATCGTGGCCCGCGACATTTTGGTTCGACTTTTGTGCCATAGCTTCGAAAAGGTTGGCCACCCCGGCCCAAAAGGATGACATTATATGAGGTAACACAATGAAAATGTGGCGAAATGGGGAAGGGGAAACAGGAGATCCATGAGGAAACCTGCCGCCATGTTTCCCACGTGCGAAAAAGCCGGGACCGAACCCGCCGAAGATTGAACCCGGGTCGCCTTGGTGGGAGGCGAGAGATCTGACTTCTCTGTCGCCGCGGTCCCATCGTAACCTCATTACACGCTCATGTTCGATCATTTTCGTTGAATCGTGTAAATAAAAACTATTTTTTTTTTGTTTCCGGGCCGGACGAGTTGTCCCAATATAACACACGTATAAGTTTTTTACGCGTCAAAACGAATACGTAAGAAACCGTTGAAAGCTTCGAATCCCTGCTCCCTTTCTCTTACAATTAAAAATAACTATCACATGACATGTCAGTTGTCAACTATGACGTCACACACTCACCGAGGACGTAGACAGTGGCTTCGTGTCAGGCGGCCGCCGGTCTGGTCGAGTCTCCTGCTGGCTGGAAACTTCGCGTCTGAAGAGTTTCCGCTTTTAAACAGGTTTGTCCGGCAGCGCTGGTCTGGTAGGCCGGCCCACCTCGTCCTGTCCAGTCGCTACACCTCTCTGGCGGCGCGGGCAAAGTCATGTGATGTAACAGTGACACGGTATGTGTGTAGGTTGAGGAGGGGAGGGTGGGAGTGGAGGCAGCCGCGTCACGGTCACAAGATCCACATCGCATCACACGCTCCTCTGGGAGCACGTGTGGCTGTGACGCCGCCTGGGGGGCGTGGTTGAGATGATAGTCCGCAGTGGGCGACTACTGCGTAAGTTATTAGCGATAAAGCGAGAACTTTTCATGACCATCTTGTCTAGAGTAATAATTTAAACATTTAATTCATTTATTGTGACCTCAAAGTGTTGAGCCCGTTACAATCTATATACACTTTGATACTTAGGTTGCTTTTCTTGTATCAAAAAGTGGCAGAAAACTATATATATTTTTTGAAAGGAATAATGTAATTAGGGTTTCAAAAATACTCACTTTATCCCAAGCCACCTATAGTAGTCCCTAGCCCACAAATGAGTGCACAGATTAGAAGAGCGTTTGACGACTAGCGTTTAAGGGCGCCGCCTACCGGCACGTAAGAGGCTCAAAAGCGACGGAGCTGTAAGGTCGACCTTGAAGCGCGCATCAAATACCGCGTCGCCTCAACGAGCCAAGCGCTGAACTAGCGTGCAAGGTTCCCGCCGAACGGTTTTTACTGTGGGACACTAAGCTGTGACCATATAATTGTATTTGTAGAAAGTCTGCAGCTAAGTTCAGTGCAGGTCGCAATCTGAGTTTCACATACATCCGGTTAGTACATTTTGAAGTACGGCAGTCTGAAAAGGCCGTTTTTAGTTGTGTTGGAGGTCTTAGAAAGAGTGTTTTTATGAGCGTGGCGTTTTAACAATGAGGTTCCGACCCTGTCTGAAGTTTGTTTTCTTTTCGTAAGTTGGCACAATGGGCACTCGTGGAATATTTTCGTAGAAAAAACCTGTTTGCGAACACTCTGTAATGCATTTGAAGCGTGGTGTAGGCAGGCCAGCGATGATTTTAAAGTAGGAGGGCAGTGGGCATTAAAAAAATGTATTAACATTGTAACTTAGACCATCTCATCGGGTGCCCTCAACCCGCCAAAATTTCCCTTTTTTTCCTGCATGCCATCTCCTCAAATCACAGCAGCAAACCCCCACCCCGTAATAAAGTTGTGCTCAATGACATTTAAATGTTACATTATTATTAATATTAATATATTTTGTTACATTTAGTATTAATTAAAAATTTAATCTTAAAATAATAATTTTATTCGTATCAGACAATATTTAAAATTATAGTTAAGCACTGTCTACTATGAGAGAAGTCAATGTTCTTTTAAATCCTCTAAAAAATCAACTAGAAATATAAAATTACCTTGTTTATGTAAATGATGCATCCACCGTTGTATACGGGAAACTATTAATTTTCTCGTTTAATAGTACCCCCCCCCCCCACAACCGGAATTTTAAAGACCCAGTCTGCGTCGTCATCCCCCTTCCACCCCTTCGCAGTTAGGGCACCCCTCCAAACTCTTCTTACTGAATGTACTTTTCACTCAACGTTTGGTAAAATGTTACAAACATGTAATTATATATTAGCAGAGTAAATGCGTCTTCTGTAGGGAAATGGAGGGTCGTGATCACTGTCGAGAATGACAGCATAATTTTATGTACTAGTTAAGATTTCTTTCTCACTATACCGAGCAAGGTGGCGTAACGGTAAAACATTAGACTCGCATTCGGGAGGCCCCGGGTTCGATACCCAGCTCCGGCCATCACGATCTCGGTTTTCCATGGTTGTCCGAAATCGCTCCAGGAGACTGCTTAGACGGTTCCTTAACAAAGACCATGGCCGACTGCTCTTCCGGTTCCTGCCGTTGTACTGTTATGTGCCACCGTCTGTAATAACCTCGCTGTCGACGAGACGTGAAGCCCACTTACCTTACCTTTATTACTTTGTATTGGGTCTTACGTCTGGTTGACAGCGAGGTCACTGGAGATCAGGGCCACTGACAGGATTTCCGGGCCCTTGGGTAAGTAAGTCTTCAGGGTCCATACCACCCAAAAATTTTACTTTTTTTATTATCTTGCTTATTTTTTTACAGTGACTGACTGTTACATTTGTTTTGCTGCTAAATAACGCAGAATGCAACAAAATGTGACATGAGACAAATTATATGTGGGGAAAAATAAATTTTATAAAAGTTTTATTTCATTATTTTCAGTTCACTGACCCTAGGCTCGGGCCCCTCATGCGCTCGGGCCCCAGGGCATTTGCCTCTTTTGCCCTCCTCTCTCGGCGGCCCTGCTGGAGATGATAAGACACAACTTTACATAAGCATAGGAATTAGGAAAGGAATCGGCCACGGCCTACCCAGCATTCGACTGGAGCTATTTCGGGAAAGCCTAGAAAACCGAAATAAGGATGGCCGGTGCCGGTAGTCGAACCCAAATCCTCCCGAATGCGAATCCGTCCTTGTACAATCTCGCTGGATATTACAGATTAAAAGGTGTAATTGTACATGCGTCTGTGCGTTTTTATTGTGTACAAAGGTTTTCATAACATAAAAGTACTGCAAAACCCGTTTCAGCCTTTTTCGGCCTGCAAGAAAATGGATTTCAAGATTAAGAGACTATATACGGTATTTAATTTTTCGCGTTCGATGCGCGCAGACAAGTGATCGATAAGCTTCGGCTTGCCACGCTCGACGGCGACAGCGTCGCTTTTATTCGCGGTGCGCCAAATTTGCACGCAGTGCTTTCGTTATATGCTTTTTTCTATGGAACTTTAAGCGGCAAAACTCACTATATTTGCGAAAAGTTTGACGTAAAGTCCAAAGCATGTTTCTAGAGTTTTGTGTTGCGAATCCTGGCAGTATTTTCGTACTTATATCAGTAAAAAAAAAGCAGTTTTTATCCATTTTGGGGGCCCCCAAAATCATGTTTCTAATAAGCGTACGGCATATTTAAAGTAATTGAAAAAATAGTTAAAATGTGCGTCTGTTTTCTACATAAACGTTTCGCGAATAAGTTTAGCGGTTCCGTGTAGCAAATAGTAAACGCGGCACGCTACAACACTATACATGTGCCACGTACAAACAACCCTCTCGCTGGAGGAACTGATATGCAGGTGTGCCTATCCCCTCTAGAAAGTATAACGCAACCTCCCCCCCCACCCCCCGTATTGAATGTTGTCAAGTTCCTATATAAAATTATTTTGCAGACACCCAAAGCTAAAAGCGGGTGGTCCGGGGGAAAATTTTGATTCTTAGGTGCAAAACCGTGCTCTTTAAGTACTAAATATAAAAATATACACCAAGTAGAAAAGTAGAAATTGTAATCTATATATATAAAAAGAAGTGCCCCACTCACTGACTGACTGACTCATTCATTCATTCATTATCAACACCCAGCCCAAACCACTGGACCTAGAAACGTGAAATTTTATGGGAAGTTTCCCTTGTGGCGTAGGCGCGCACTAAGAAAGGAAATTTTGAAATTCGGCTATTAAGGTGGTGAAACGGGGTGAAATGTATTTTTTGCAAATCTTTGATATTTCTCGAACCCGACGGGCTATCGTCGTCTTATTCACTTTGTTAGGTCGCAAATACAAATGTCTAGAAACAAATTTCAGGATTTTTCGAAATTTTTATATTAAGGAGGTGAAAAGCCGTTTAATTCGTTTACAGTAAATCCTCTCTTCCTCTTAAACCACATGAGATATCGAAGTGATTTTTTCTTTAAAATGAAGCTTACGCAAATACCTAAAAAGTAATTTCAGGATTTTTTAAAATTCGTTTTTGAAAGTCGGTAAAAAAAATAAAACAGTTTTTTTATTAACCAGTCGTATCACCTAAACCGTTAGAGATATCGAGGTGGCTTTTGTCTTATAATGAAACATAAGTAAATACCTAAAAAGCAATTTAACGATTTTTGGAAATTCGTCCTTGAAAGCCTATAAAAAATAAAACGTGTTTAAGAATAATCTTTTGTAACACCTGAAATAGTTCAAAATTTGTTTCCTTTTTATTTCTTGCTTATAGTTAAACCTCTTTGGACTATAGTCTGTACACGCGAAATAACTCTAATGGCCTGTCCATGGAGGTATTAGTCTATGGAGTGGCAGCTGCCGTACATTTCAATAGTTATCATGTGAAGCCGATCATTTTCGAACATTTTCGAACTGCGCATGCGCAGGACGTTATTTTTCACGAGTCGCCATATTTTGGGTGGCAAAACAATAGCAGAAAGCAATGTAATTATGTAATTTTTTACAAAAATTCGCGCAAATTT